>JAHWFP010220792.1:0-43814 GCA_023313725.1 Lithobius niger | reverse complement strand
CACGTTCGTCATTATAAGAATGATTGCTTGACCCCTCCCTAGGCAGATAGGGTTTGAGAAGGTTTACATGATATATGGTTTCCTTTTGACACCTATCTGATAATCGTTTCAACACTTCACAGGGTCCATCCCAATAAATGTCTAACTTATGGGTGCGGGCTGGTTTAAGGACTAGGACCTTGTCACCAACTTTGAACTTACGTTCAACTGCCTTAATGTCGTGATAGGATTTATTTTTCATTTGGTTACGAGTGATGTTCTCCTGAGAGAGTTCACGAGAATACTGGAATCTCTGGACTAAGTCCAAGATGTATTCTAATACTGAGGGGTGAACGTCGGGTTCAATCCAATGGCTTTTCACCAACTCCAGTGGGCCTTTGAGGTTGCGTCCGTAGACTAACTCGCCTGTAGTGAAACCAGTGCTCTCATGTGGAGCAGTTCTCAGGGCAAACATTGCTCCTGGCAGGCACCTCTCCCAATCGTGGGGATGCTCATAACAGACAGCTCTTAGCACCGCGTCGAGCGTCCGGTGGAAACGTTCCACGCTGTTGGATTGCGGGTGGTTTACACTGGAGTTAACACACTTTATACCGCACTTTTCTAAGAAAAGAGTTGTAAGTTCCGATATGAAACAAGAGCCTAGGTCGCTTTGGAGTTCGGCTGGAAAGCCTAACCTAGAAAACACAAGGAGGAGAGCATCTACAACGCTCTGGCTGTTGGCCTCTTTAAGGGGCACGGCCTCGGGAAACTTTGTCGCCGGGTCAAGTAAAGACAAGATATACTTGTAACCAGCCTTACTAGCAGGCTTGATGGGGCCTACGATATCGATTACGTATCGGTTGAACGGCTCGTCATCCATGGGCACTAGCACCATAGGGGCAACAAACTTCTGACCAGATTTACCATTTTTCTGGCAGGTTAAACATGTGGATACAAAATTGTCAATGTCGGTAAAACAATGTGGCCAGTAAAAATTAGTCAACACTCTATCCTTCGTTTTGGATCGGCCTAGATGCCCAGCCCATGCATTTGCATGTGCGGTGTTTAAGACTAGATTTCTACACTCGTTAGGAAGCACTAGTTGTTTCTTGATTGACGGTCTTCCTAAAGGCCGAAAGGGCTTACGGAAAAGTAATCCTTTCTCGATAAAGAACTGTTTGTTCTCATCTTGCTGGTCCAGCGGGAGCTCAGCAGTTTGCCAACATGGTTTTAAAGTTGAGCAGTCTAACTGCAACTTGGCAAATTCGGGTTTGTCAACACTCAGTAATTTATTTAATGATCTGACTGTGGACCTAAAATAGCTGAATCTAAGCTATCAACCTTAGGAGAAACGAAACCTTCCTGTGAAGTGGGAACTATACTAGAAATAGAATCACCATCTTAGTCGTTATCACTCTCAGATTCGATCTCACGATATTTGGGTTTAGATATCGGGAGCTGTTGTTCCATACGAGTTTGGGAACGAGTGATGGCGTTAGAGTAAGGGGGCAGGGCCTTTAAACCTTTTTCCTCCAACACTGTTTGCGAGGGCACTCCCAAAAGCATTTGGAAATTTGGACCAACGTGATCCGAAACGAGGGCCTCGGATTGGATTTTACCGTAGGGCGTTTCAACTTCAATCACGGCAATTGCGTGAGCTGTCGTTTGCTCTGAGAGAGCGTTGTGGCAATGGGTATATTCACCCGTGAATTGCTCGGGCTTCACAAAGTCCCTTGCAATGACATCGTGTGTCGAGCCTGTGTCCCTTAAGACCAGACATTTCGATCCATTCACTGTCCATTCGTGAATGTGTTTAGAAAGAACTAATTCGGGAGGATTATTGCTAACAAAGTTACACTCTGCGTTAGAGGCTGGGTTTCCCGCTTGAGCAATACGAGCACGACACTCTATTTTTCGGTGTCCGGTTTGGTTACAGAAAAACAAGTACCTTCGAACCTAGGCCTGTCAAACTCACGGTTGGAGTAGTTGCTGCTGGCCGAGTCTCCTTTACTCGGATCGGCAGAAGATGCTGCAGTACCGGCCGGTTTAGCTGCAGTGGAAGAGGCTCTGTGGCCACTTCGAAAATTGGAGGAAGCTTTAGAAGCTTGTCCAGACGACGATGCACTAGGTTGTGCCTTCCCTGGTTTAGGGGCCATGTCCGCAGAAATCTGTTTGTTTCTGGTGGTGAACTCATCACAGAGTTTGGCCGCTTCGTGTAGCGTCCCAATCTTTATCTGGTCCGGCAACCACTTGCGTAAAGCAATGGGACATGATTTCGTAAATTGTTCAAGCATAACTAGATTAGCTAACTTGTCATAGCTGCAATTGACTTCAGCTAGGGACACCCATCTTGAAAATAGGGTTTCGAGTGCGAATGCATGTTCGTAGAACAATTGTTCGGGGCCACGTTCAAGTGAACGAAACTGGGCATGTACGGCTTCTTTGGTTTGCACAAACCTTTCCAGTAACCTGATTTTCACTAACTCATAATAATGCATTTCTACTATCAACATTTGATCACATACTTTAATCAAAATTTCACCGAGAAGGGGCTGTAATCCGACGACCCATTCTGTTTTGTCTATACGCTGTGTCTCCATAGTTTTTTCAAATATTTTTAGAAAACTATTAATTTCTGATTCGGAAGTCCATCTATTTACAAGTCTGACAGCGTCCGCAATTTTACCCGATTTATTTACGGGAACACTATGATTTGGGGGTGTTACAGAACCATTACTTGGCCTGGAATTACCACTTAGATTAGCAGCCGTTAGCCTAGCTAGTTCGATCTGCTTTTCTATCTTTAGTATCTCTCGAGCACTAGCGCGTTCGCTAATTTGTGCTTCTTGCTCCTTTAATAGAACGTCTCTATCCCTGATTTGGGCCTCTTGGTCCCGTAACGCTAGTTCGTGCGCCATACGTTTATCTACGGCGGCCAACTCAACTGCTTTCAACCTTAATTCTTCGGCTTTAAGCACGAGCTCATGCTCTTTGGCTGCTAACTCCTTCTTTTGTAAAATGATAGCTTCTCTTTTCTCTATAGCCGGGGCTAGTTCGTCAGAGAGCTCGTCTACGGAAATCTTTTCTTCCTCGACGGCATTTTTCTAAATAGTCACCGATTCGTGACGGGTTTCACTAACGGTTAGGCCTAATTTCAAACAGGCTTTTTTTCAAGTCTTTGTACTGTATGTTTCGAATGACATCTTCAAAATCATCCATGTTGGACATTTTTAACTTTAAGCTTCAAAATAAAACTCCTATAAATGAAACTTCATTAAAATGCAGCCGCAAATTAATTTTACCTTTTTAAATTGAGCAGAGCGAGTTACTAAAAACACTTCTCTCCAAATTACCGTAAGCTTTAGCAAGAAATACACTTATTTTAGACCCCTAGCACTCAGGTGTATAAACAACTAAAATACCTAAAAGGCTCTTAATCATAACACTCGGCTTGGCGGCCTTAAGCATATCCTATGCACACTTACCCTGTACACAATCACTGTGCGGTCAGTCTAGTCCAAATCCACACTTCCCACCTGACGAATGAATCGGCTAGCACACTTCTACTTGTAGTAGGACGTCTGGTTGCGGCCTACTTCACTGGAACGATGGTTGGCGTTGTCCAAGGTCCACTGGATACTGCTACGGAGCTTTGCGTCCTGGTGTTGGCCAAATCCTCCGGGCAGCTGACGGTCCACGGCTTGTTGCTTTCCAAGACAGGGGGGAAACTGCAATCCTTGCTTCCGGGCTCCAAAACTGGCTTAGTTGCTGGAGACGATGGCGGGCACTGTTGTTGTCGGCAGTGCGGACATCGGGGTATGCATTGATTTTAGCGGCAATGCTGACATCTGCTTCGGCATTGATTTATAACTGCAATGCGGGCATCTGCTTCTGTGACTATAGTGTCTGAGTCACGGACGTCTTTGTCGTTGAAGAATTGTTCAACACAAATGGCATAGTAGCATGGCAGGGGGGGAAACGCTTGTAGGAACAGCACCTGTTCATCCCACCGCTGCCACCATTTGTAACGGCGGATGCTACGACGGGGTAGGTGCTTGTAACATCGCCGGTCGCCTGGTGTAACTAGATCTTCTTACTATTACTTTTGGGTACTTTTTGGTTCAAACTAGCACAACAGCTACAGTCCCGGCGTAGGGAATGGAGCTACTCATGTCCTAATATTGTAGGCTAACTGTAATAATAAGCGGTAACGCTGCCACCAAGGTGGGAAAAGGCTAGCTAAGCTAAGTTTTAAGAGAATTATCTTGCATGTTAACTTCTAGCAAACAACGAGCGAATAAACTGACGGACGTTTAAGAAAAACTCCAGGTTTTTATTTTAAACAAGCATGAATAAAAATATCGCACTACAACTACATTTGGTAACTTTACACCTAGTTTAGGTTATAAAATACAGGGGGAATTTACATTAAATTCGACACTAGAACCAACACGAGGTTCACGTAAAACAATTTCAAATAGAAAAAGTGAGTTGCATAGGCACAAGGGGATTTAACAAAGAGCCCTCTAAATTATCAACAGCCTCGGCTGACTAATAAAAGTAGACCTGTTTTACAGTTTTGTTTCTACGTATAACAGCAAAGCATAAAACCTCCCAGAGTTGCTGTTGATAAGTCAACTCCTTAAATTATAGAAGCATCGCTACTTATAAAGTGGATCCGAGCGTTTAATCAATGGAACACCCAAGAAGATCAAACCGTCCTTTGTTTACTTTAAACTGCGTTTAAAAAAACATTAAAAAAAAGCTGGTTTTTAGTAAGGGACCGTGAACCCTTAAATTACGGCCGCCAACGTCCGAAATGCCGTTTGGCTTTACGCACCATAAATTTACGTTCTAAAGCTACGAGGTTAAGTTTAAGATTTAAACTATAAATTTTGAATGTAGATTCCAAAAAATAAACTTTTAAAGCTAAACTAAGTACGATACGAACCACTACCTTTGCCCGGCATGGCAACAATCGGACCGCGGCATCTCCACTCCCGACCGGCGTAGTGACCTCTAGCTTTGAGAATCCTTGAGCTGTGCTAACGAGTGAGTCTGGGTTTGGGGTTTTATACCCATTACCGGAAGTCGGCGCGGACTCGCAGGATAGCTACGGAGGGGGGTGCGGGGAAGAGGAGTCGGACATCTGGAGGAGGAGAGACTGACCCAAACCGGCCCGAGCTGACACTACCGGAAGTTGGCAGGGCAGCGCGGACTTGCAGGGTAGCTTGAGCGCTCTGACTGGCTGACGGAATTGAAGTAGTGTTTTGGTTGGATGGATTCGAATTGACAAAGGGAATTGCCGACTTGGAAACTTAGAGGCCAGGTTTGAAAAGTGCAAGTGAGTTTTCAACTCATAACAACGTGATTTTTTAGGCCTATTAAAATAAACTACGATGTTATGCATCGCAACTATTGAAGGGGGGGAGGGGAAACGAAGTGTAATGCACAGAATTATTTTTCGACTTTGGGAAGGAAACTGCTATATACAATGCTTGTTTTTAACGAAGGAAAGCTAGTTTGTTTACGTTTTTAGAGGTTCACTACGGTCGGAGTTTTAATGGAGATGCTATAAAAAATAAACATAAAATCATACACTGGGTCCGTGAAAATATACAAACATAAACATTGGAACTCCGGTAAGGTTCATGGCAAGAATTTAAGTTTACCAAAATGCATTAAGTGCACAAATAAAAAGATTAAATATTCCAGCTAGTTTTTTTTTATAAAGGGCTATATCGCAGTTTAGGTTAGTTTTAAACTGGTTTGGACATCGGACCTTTTTCATAAATAAACAAAGTCGTCACCTGTTTCAAATAAAAAATATCGTGTGTTTTCAACATCTAAGACACAACTAAGCTGGAAAAGTGTTTCTCGGCTTTATGCCTAAAGAAATATCATACAGTATTTACATTTTTATAGTGTAAATCGCCATAAAGACGATGCTCTTCTGGTAGGTAAGAGTGCTGCCCTCAGGTTTTTTTCTTCGGTGGTGTTAAGGTGTTCTCAACACGAGCGTCTGATACGAGACCGCGTTTACACGCCCCCACGCGGGAGACTCTATTTGGGGTTTCTGTCGAACGCCAAATAAGTGCTACAACAGAAAACGTCAGTGCACACAAGACATGCCAAAGAACAAGACTGCCAAGCCATGTAAATAAATTGCATAAATTAATGCACCAAGGAATACACCTTCTGAGGAATACACCGCCCGTGAAATACATCACCACAAGTTATAAAATACA
This sequence comes from Lithobius niger, assembly GCA_023313725.1. Classification (NCBI taxonomy): domain Eukaryota; kingdom Metazoa; phylum Arthropoda; class Chilopoda; order Lithobiomorpha; family Lithobiidae; genus Lithobius; species Lithobius niger. The sequence continues at coordinate 37,587 of JAHWFP010220792.1, read as the reverse complement.
CTGTTTACAAAAAATAAAAATTGCCATTTTATATTTTTGGGGGACTGACGTTTTTGTGGCTCAAGAAATTTTTGTAAATAAATGTCCGCGCTGCTTGTTGCAGGAAAGTCATACAGGCCACAAAGAAAATTGGAGCAAATCAAAAGTTTATATAAATAAAAACACTAATTTTGGGGTATATGAAGTTACAGTTTCAGGGTTTTTGTAGCTGTTATTTCAAATGAGATAATCGCAACATTTAATGCTCTAACCAGTCAGCCGTGCACAGAAAGTTATTTTTTTTATCTGGGAAAACCTCGAAAAAAGACCCCTGGGCGCACTCCTCAGGACCTAGCTTGCGATAAGGATCGGAATAGAGGGTACTATAAGCGCATGCACAACTATCAGCTCTATTTAAAGTTAACAGACTACCACTGGAGTGGTTTAAGGTTACTAAACAACTTGTTTTACATAGGAAATTTTACACTGAAGGGTTTAGAGATGGACCCATAACTTAAACATATTATATATCACTGGGAGGTTTTGTGGATAATAACGCAAAAACCTTTTAACGACAGTGCTAACCTTTTTCGCAGAGGGGTAGATAGACAAATTTTTTGCAAGAAAAATGTTTCGTAAAAACCTTAAGAAGGGCCAACCGGGAACAAGTTGCAACCCCCGTAGAATATTCCTAATGAATATTTAATCAGTGTCGTTACAGTCTTTGACACTATTCTCCCACATAGGGAGACGTTGATAGTGACAAAAAGAGTAAAACATAGGCACTTAAAATTTAGATGTAGAGTTCCGAAACGGGAAATAGCTGAAAGTTCCTTTTGTTGTGGTTGCACTTTCAATATACCACTTAAAAATATTTAAAGATAAAAATTGATTTCCAGTCAATTTGGACTGAAAATGATGTGTTTTAACAGGTTAATGAGAGTGTCAGCGTTTACGTGTAACTTTCCAGGTTTGTATCTAACTTCGTAGTCGTAATCTTGTAGGGTTAGGCTCCACCTAAGCAATCTGGGATTTTTGCCAGACATTTGCTTGAGCCAGTGCAACGGGTTGTGATCGAATTCTATGACAAATTTTGTTCCATAGATGTAGGGACGCAATTTGGCAACAGGCCAGATCAAACACGCGCATTCTTTTTCTGTCGTCCCATAATTTTGCTCACGTGCTGTCAGTTTACGTGAAACGTAAAGACAGAGGTGTTCTTCTTCTCCAAAAACTTGTGACAAAACACAACCCATACCACGATCTGAACAATCACATTGCAAAATAAATTGCTGTGTGAAGTCTGGTGCTCTCAGGACGGGAAACGTCACTAATGAGCTTTTCAACGTGTCAAAAGTAGCTTGCTTTGACTCATCCCAAATGACGGGATCGGGTGCATCATTTTTCAAGGAATCTGTAAGACATGCACAGATTTCAGAATAGTGAGGGATATATCTTTGATAATATCCAACCAAACCGAGAAAGGAACGGACATCTTTCTTAGTTTGTGGTCGTGCAAATTTCTGCACGGCCAAGACCTTCACCTCGGAGGGTGTACGAGATCCATTGCCAACTTCATGGCCAAGGAAAGTAGCTTTGCTGCAAGCGACCTGCGATTTCTTGGCATTTACCGTCAATCCGGCCTTCTTGACAGCAGAGAGGAAATTGTGAATGTTTTCAAGATGCTGTGGCCACGTTTCGGCCCCGGCAGCAGTGTCGTCTTGAAAGGGAGTGACATAATCTTCCATGCCACGAGTGACATTGTCCATGAGCTTCTGGAAGCAGAGTGGAGCGTTTTTCATCCCCATGTTCATCATCAGGGGGGCAAACTTCCCAATGGGAGTTGTGATGGTGGTGGCCATTGAAGCCTGTGGCGTCAAGCGCACTTGCCAGAAACCACGGTTGAGATCAAAAATAGAAATAAACTTCCACTTAGCTGCACGCTCAATACATTCCTCAATGTTGGGAATTGGGTAATCTTTGGTTACCGTATTGTTGTTTAGCTCCCTGTAGTCAGCTACAGGACGTGGGCTGGCGTCTTCTTTTTGTACGATGATCATGGGGGAACCATGTGGGGAATCGGTTTCCACGATTAAGCCCAAGTCAAGCATACGCTTGATTTCAGTGACGATCAAATCCCTTTCGAATTTCGCGTGGCGATAATACTTACAGGGTTTGACTTTGGAATCGACTAATTCAACGTCGTGTGTGACAAGATCAGTGTGTCCTGGTAAAGTAGAGAAAACACCGTCTACTTTTTCGAACACCTCAAGGAGGTCGTTCTTCTGCAACTCTGTTAAGTTGCCCGTCTTTTTAAAAAGACTCATGGCGGCCTTAGCAGTAAGGTGGCCATCTCCAGGCTGACCTGTCCAAACATAGTCGGTGTGAGGAAGCTCACGTTCGTCATTATAAGAATGATTGCTTGACCCCTCCCTAGGCAGATAGGGTTTGAGAAGGTTTACATGATATATGGTTTCCTTTTGACACCGAACGATTTTTTTACAAGATAATTAGTATCTGATAATCGTTTCAACACTTCACAGGGTCCATCCCAATAAATGTCTAACCTATGGGTGCGGGCTGGTTTAAGGACTAGGACCTTGTCACCAACTTTGAACTTACGTTCAACTGCCTTAATGTCGTGATAGGATTTATTTTTCATTTGGTTACGAGTGATGTTCTCCTGAGAGAGTTCACGAGAATACTGGAATCTCTGGAGCAAGTCCAAGATGTATTCTAATACTGAGGGGTGAACGTCGGGTTCAATCCAATGGCTTTTCACCAACTCTAGTGGGCCTTTGAGGTTGCGTCCGTAGACTAACTCGCCTGGAGTGAAGCCAGTGCTCTCATGTGGAGCAGTTCTCAGGGCAAACATTGCTCCTGGCAGGCACCTCTCCCAATCGTGGGAATGCTCATAACAGACAGCTCTTAGCACCGCGTCGAGCGTCCGGTGGAAACGTTCCACGCTGTTGGATTGCGGGTGGTTTACACTGGAGTTAACACACTTTATACCGCACTTTTCTAAGAAAAGAGTTGTAAGTTCCGATATGAAACAAGAGCCTAGGTCGCTTTGGAGTTCGGCTGGAAAGCCTAACCTAGAAAACACAAGGAAGAGAGCATCTACAACGCTCTGGCTGTTGACCTCTTTAAGGGGCACGGCCTCGGGAAACTTTGTCGCCGGGTCAAGTAAAGACAAGATATACTTGTAACCAGCCTTACTAGCAGGCTTGATGGGGCCTACGATATCGATTACGTATCGGTTGAACGGCTCGTCATCCATGGGCACTAGCACCATAGGGGCAACAAACTTCTGACCAGATTTACCATTTTTCTGGCAGGTTAAACATGTGGATACAAAATTGTCAATGTCGGTAAAACGGTGTGGCTAGTAAAAATTAGTCAACACTCTATCCTTCGTTTTGGATCGGCCTAGATGCCCAGCCCATGCATTTGCATGTGCGGTGTTTAAGACTAGATTTCTACACTCGTTAGGAAGCACTAGTTGTTTCTTGATTGACGGTCTTCCTAAAGGCCGAAAAAGCTTACGGAAAAGTAATCCTTTCTCGATAAAGAACTGTTTTCTCATCTTGCTGGTCCAGCGAGAGCTCAGCAGTTTGCCAACATGGTTTTAAAGTTGAGCAGTCTAACTGCAACTTGGCAAATTCGGGTTTGTCAACACTCAGTAATTTATTTAATGATCTGACTGTGGACCTAAAATAGCTGAATCTAAGCTATCAACCTTAGGAGAAACGAAACCTTCCTGTGAAGTGGGAACTATACTAGAAATAGAATCACCATCTGAGTCGTTATCACTCTCAGATTCGATCTCACGATATTTGGGTTTAGATATCGGGAGCTGTTGTTCCATACGAGTTTGGGAACGAGTGATGGCGTTAGAGTAAGGGGGCAGGGCCTTTAAACCTTTTTCCTCCAACACTGTTTGCGAGGGCACTCCCAAAAGCATTTGGAAATTTGGACCAACGTGATCCGAAACGAGGGCCTCGGATTGGATTTTACCGTAGGGCGTTTCAACTTCAATCACGGCAATTGCGTGAGCTGTCGTTTGCTCTGAGAGAGCGTTGTGGGTATATTCAAAATTCAAAACAACTTCCCGTTTCTCCAAGTCAAAAGGCGTTCAACGCTCGAAGTGCCTGAGGAAGGTGGGAGATCTGTCAAAAAGATAAAGACCACCAAAAATTCGCACCCTAATTTGGGACAATTTTGGTAAATAGCGTACCGTGTTTGATTAATGGGTATATTCACCCGTGAATTGCTCGGGCTTCACAAGGTCCATTGCAATGACATCGTGTGTCGAGCCTGTGTCCCTTAAGACCAGAAATTTCGATCCATTCACTGTCCATTCGTGAATGTGTTTAGAAAGAACTAATTCGGGAGGATTATTGCTAACAAAGTTACACTCTGCGTTAGAGGCTGGGTTTCCCGCTTGAGCAATACGAGCACGACACTCTATTTTTCGGTGTCCGGTTTTGTTACAAAAAAACAAGTACCTTCGAACCTAGGCTTCCTAGGCCTGTCAAACTCACGGTTGGAGTAGTTGCTGCTGGCCGAATCTCCTTTACTCGGATCGGCAGAAGATGCTGCAGTACCGGCCGGTTCAGCTGCAGTGGAAGAGGCTCGGTGGCCACTTCGAAAATTGGAGGAAGCTTTAGAAGCTTGTCCAGACAACGATGCACTAGGTTGTGCCTTCCCTGGTTTAGGGGCCATGTCCGCAGAAATCTGTTTGTTTCTGGTGGTGAACTCATCACAGAGTTTGGCCGCTTCGTGTAGCGTCCCAGTCTTTATCTGGTCCGGCAACCACTTGCGTAAAGCAATGGGACATGATTTCGTAAATTGTTCAAGCATAACTAGATTAGCTAACTTGTCATAGCTGCAATTGACTTCAGCTAGGGACACCCATCTTGAAAATAGGGTTTCGAGTGCGAACGCATGTTCGTGGAACAATTGTTCGGGGCCACGTTCAAGTGAACGAAACTGGGCATGTACGGCTTCTTTGGTTTGCACAAACCTTTCCAGTAACCTGATTTTGACTAACTCATAATAATGCATTTCTACTATCAACATTTGATCACATACTTTAATCAAAATTTCACCGAGAAGGGGCTGTAATCCGACGACCCATTCTGTTTTGTCTATACGCTGTGTCTCCATAGTTTTTTCAAATATTTTTAGAAAACTATTAATTTCCGATTCGGAAGTCCATCTATTTACAAGTCTGACAGCGTCCGCAATTTTACCCGATTTATTTACGGGAACACTATGATTTGGGGGTGTTACAGAACCATTACTTGGCCTGGAATTACCACTTAGATTAGCAGCCGTTAGCCTAGCTAGTTCGATCTGCTTTTCTATCTTTAGTATCTCTCGAGCACTAGCGCGTTCGCTAATTTGTGCTTCTTGCTCCTTTAATAGAACGTCTCTATCCCTGATTTGGGCCTCTTGGTCCCGTAACGCTAGTTCGTGCGCCATACGTTTATCTACGGCGGCCAACTCAACTGCTTTCAACCTTAATTCTTCGGCTTTAAGCGCGAGCTCATGCTCTTTGGCTGCTAACTCCTTCTTTTGTAAAATGATAGCTTCTTTTTTCTCTATAGCCGGGGCTAGTTCGTCAGAGAGCTCGTCTACGGAAATCTTTTCTTCCTCGACGGCATTTTTCTAAATAGTCACCGATTCGTGACGGGTTTCACTGACGGTTAGGCCTAATTTCAAACAGGCTTTTTTTCAAGTCTTTGTACTGTATGTTTCGAATGACATCTTCAAAATCATCCATGTTGGACATTTTTAACTTTAAGCTTCAAAATAAAACTCCTATAAATGAAACTTCATTAAAATGCAGCCGCAAATTAATTTTACCTTTTTAAATTGAGCAGAGCGAGTTACTAAAAACACTTCTCTCCAAATTACCGTAAGCTTTAGCAAGAAATACACTTATTTTAGACCCTTAGCACTCAGGTGTATAAACAACTAAAATACCTAAAAGGCTCTTAATCATAACACTCGGCTTGGCGGCCTTAAGCATATCCTATGCACACTTACCCTGTACACAATCACTGTGCGGTCAGTCTAGTCCAAATCCACACTTCCCACCTGACGAATGAATCGGCTAGCACACTTCTACTTGTAGTAGGACGTCTGGTTGCGGCCTACTTCACTGGAACGATGGTTGGCGTTGTCCAAGGTCCACTGGATACTGCTACGGAGCTTTGCGTCCTGGTGTTGGCCAAATCCTCCGGGCAGCTGACGGTCCACGGCTTGTTGCTTTCCAAGACGGGGGAAACTGCAATCCTTGCTTCCGGGCTCCAAAACTGGCTTAGTTGCTGGAGACGATGGCGGGCACTGTTGTTGTCGGCAGTGCGGACATCGGGGTATGCATTGATTTTAGCGGCAATGCTGACATCTGCTTCGGCATTGATTTATAACTGCAATGCTGGCATCTGCTTCTGTGACTATAGTGTCTGAGTCACGGACGTCTTTGTCGTTGAAGAATTGTTCAACACAAATGGCATAGTAGCATGGCAGGGGGGGAAACGCTTGTAGGAACAGCACCTGTTCATCCCACCGCTGCCACCATTTGTAACGGCGGATGCTACGACGGGGTAGGTGCTTGTAACATCGCCGGTCGCCTGGTGTAACTAGATCTTCTTACTATTACTTTTGGGTACTTTTTGGTTCAAACAAGCACAACAGCTACAGTCCCGGCGTAGGGAATGGAGCTACTCATGTCCTAATATTGTAGGCTAACTGTAATAATAAACGGTAACGCTGCCACCAAGGTGGGAAAAGGCTAGCTAAGCTAAGTTTTAAGAGAATTATCTTACATGTTAACTTCTAGCAAACAACGAGCGAATAAACTGACGGACGTTTAAGAAAAACTCCTGGTTTTTATTTTAAACAAACATGAATAAAAATATCGCACTACAATTACATTTGGTAACTTTACACCTAGTTTAGGTTATAAAATACAGGGGGAATTTACATTAAATTCGACACTAGAACCAACACGAGGTTCACGTAAAACAATTTCAAATAGAAAAAGTGAGTTGCGTAGGCACAAGGGGATTTAACAAAGAGCCCTCTAAATTATCAACAGCCTCGGCTGACTAATAAAAGTAGACCTGTTTTACAGTTTTGTTTCTACGTGTAACAGCAAAGCATTAAACCTCCCAGAGTTGCTGTTGATAAGTCAACTCCTTAAATTATAGAAGCATCGCTACTTATAAAGTGGATCCGAGCGTTTAATCAATGGAACACCCAAGAAGATCAAACCGTCCTTTGTTTACTTTAAACTGCGTTTAAAAAAACATTAAAAAAAAGCTGGTTTTTAGTAAGGGACCGTGAACCCTTAAATTACGGCCGCCAACGTCCGAAATGCCGTTTGGCTTTACGCACCATAAATTTACGTTCTAAAGCTACGAGGTTAAGTTTAAGATTTAAACTATAAATTTTGAATGTAGATTCCAAAAAATAAACTTTTAAAGCTAAACTAAGTACGATACGAACCACTACGTTGGCCCGGCATGGCAACAATCGGACCGCGGCATCTCCACTCCCGACCGGCGTAGTGACCTCTAGCTTTGAGAATCTTTGAGCTGTGCTAACGAGTGAGTCTGGGTTTGGGGTTTTATACCCATTACCGGAAGTCGGCACGGACTCGCAGGATAGCTACGGAGGGGGGTGCGGGGAAGAGGAGTCGGACATCTGGAGGAGGAGAGACTGACCCAAACCGGCCCGAGCTGACACTACCGGAAGCTGGCAGGGCAGCGCGGACTTGCAGGGTAGCTTGAGCGCTCTGACTGGCTGACGGAATTGAAGTAGTGTTTTGGTTGGATGGATTCGAATTGACAAAGGGAATTGCCGACTTGGAAACTTAGAGGCCAGGTTTGAAAAGTGCAAGTGAGTTTTCAACTCATAACAACGTGATTTTTTAGGCCTATTAAAATAAACTACGATGTTATGCATCGCAACTATTGAAGGAGGGGTGGGGGAACGAAGTGTAATGCACAGAATTATTATTCGACTTTAAGAAGGAAACTACTATATACAATGCTTGTTTTTAACGAAGGAAAGCTAGTTTGTTTACGTTTTTAGAGGTTCACTACGGTCGGAGTTTGGATGGAGATGCTATAAAAAATAAACATAAAATCATACACTGGGTCCGTGAAAATATACAAACATAAACATAAACCGGTAGGGTTCATGGCAAGCATTTAAGTTTACCAAAATGCATTAAGTGCACAAATAAAAAGATTAAATGTTCCAGCTAGTTTTTTTTATAAGGGGCTATATCGCAGTTTAGGTTAGTTTTAAACTGGTTTGGACATCGGACCTTTTTCATAAATAAACAAAGTCGTCACCTGTTACAAATAAAAACTATCGTGTGTTTTCAACATCTAAGACACAACTAAGCTGGAAAAGTGTTTCGGCTTTATGCCTAAAGAAATATCATACAGTGTTTATATTTTTATAGTGTAAATCGCCATAAAGAAGATGCTCTTCTGGTAGGTAAGAGTGCTGCCCTCTGGTTTTTTCTTCGGTGGTGTTAAGGTGTCCTCACCACGAGCGTCTGATACGAGACCGCGTTTACACCGGCTGGGACCAATCGTCACAGCCAGAACTGTGGTCAACCCCCCATTAAGAACGCAGAACACAGACGCAAGCCATCCATGAAGGAAGCAAGCCACCCAGATGGAAGCAAGCCATCCAGAAGGAAGCAAGACCCAAACAACGGTCCTTTTCAGGGCCACCAAATCCTACGAAAGAGACCAACCTCCTGTTATCACCCGTTCTGAATAAAGTGCAATTTTTTTCTCTTCCAGATAAAAAGTTTTTGGGGGAACGCCTGCTTGCACCCCGGGGCGCCCGTCAGGACGGTGCCCGCCACCGAACGTGACGAGGTCTACTGATAATGCTAAATTATCAGGTTAAGATGTTTTGGCAACATACTTAACCTAACTCCCGCCCTGCCTCCCCTCTCGAGTCACCTCCTGACACATTGAGAGTAAAATGAATGCCGATAGCGTGCGCACTGTCGCTTTTATAAGGGAGGACTACCACGCGCATGCGCGGTAGGGGCATGCAAGCAGGCGGTTGCGCACCGGAAGAAACCTCCAGGGGAACATCACATTCGAGGAATGTAATGCTAAATTATCAGGTTAAGTATGTTTTAGGCATAAAGAAACCATTTTTAGCCGGCCAGGCCGGGGGCCGGCAAAATGTTCTTTTTTATTCTCCCAATATATTTAAAAATTTTGGTTAAGTATAAATAAAACCAAATAAAATAATTATTAAATAATGAAATAATTATTTTATTTATAAAAACACTAAATAAAAATTTTTAATTTAAACAAGGTTAACAGTTAATCATGTCTGATTTTTGAGTTTTCTACCCGTGCCTACACCTGACATATAAATAAAGCCTAATAAAATAATGAAGCTGACAAATAATTTCTAGTTGCCGGGTGGAAAAATACACTACCTGTAAATTTCTTGCATTCAGTTCCTGATGCTCTGTTACCCTAGAGGAATCTTAAAGGTCTTGATCCGCCCAGCTCTTACACCCACTGCGCATACGTGGTCTGCGCAGCCCTCCATAAATGGCGCTTGAACGAGCTGTATGCCATCTCTTTTCCTCCAGCCTCTGGCATGACCACATCTGCCACTGTTACCCATCTCCGTCAAAGCATTCGCCGCTTGTTCATCATTCACCCGCCCGCGTCCTCATCGTTAATCGTCTTCCACCTTCATGGCAGCCAGCTACGCCAAGCATTCGTCAATAACTATAGCATTCGCTGTGCATTCGCCCTTCCCATGTCACCATCTAGCGGCTGACCTGTCTACACTGCCGCTGACCTACCGTTCGCCCTTAATCAAGCTGCCTCACACCCTCCGACTACCCAGCGTTCGCCGTTCTTTTCGCATCAACCCAAGCCTTACACCACTGACACTCTGCGCTGCAGTCACCAATACATTCGTATTCGCAAATCGTTTGTCATCATCCCACCAAGAAGTAGACCTCCATGTGCTTTGAGCATTCGCATTCGCCACGTTCACCACGAATACTCAACGTTCGCTGAATCCATCATGGCCTTCCAAGAACCATTGAGCATTCGCATTCACGTTCGCCACGATCTCACCTTGAACCGACAGCATTCACAGCTATGCCCCCCTCCCTCAACAAGAAGACTTCCAACCATTCACACTTGTTGCATTCACCATGAATTTAAAACATTTGCTGAGTCCTTTACGCCTTTCTTGCACATCCCGTTCATGACGCTCGCCTTGGATGTGCAACGTTCGTCAGCCTCGCAACCTGCAAGCCCGTGATGATCCTTACACCGTTGTCTTGCATCACCAAACCGGCGAGAACACCCTCGGAATAAAGCCACAACCTCATGCAGTAAGTCCACAAGCCCTTTTTACACCAAGGTTCATACGTTGCCCTAACTAGGCGAAGATTTAATCAACTTGTCCCGTTCATCATGTTCGCTACATTCGTCGTGTCCGTCAAGCAAGTACAACGTTTATTGAAGGCCCATTACGCCCGCCCTGCAAGCCGCCACTATCCGATCCTCTTTTTGTCGTCGTGCCTCCATGCTCTTGTTAAGGGCACTCAATTCGAAGTAAATCCTCCAAGCAAGCTTAAACTATGTTCATCGACCAACAAACTGCCGATGCTCGCCTCCCATCAAGTCAAGTGCTCGCCCAACCCGCGCTCACTCAAACCAAGCGTTCACTATTCATCTTGCATCAATCATTCATCACGTTAGCACCCACACTCGCCCAAGCATTCACGCACTCGCCACTTATCCGTAACCGTTCGCAGAGGGTGTGGGTAAACTATTCTTTCTTTACCCCGATGGATATTATAAGCGGTGTCCCTCAGGGGTTAGTTTTGGGACCCCTGCTTTTTGTGATTTTTATTAGTGACCTTACTTGCTACAATCCCTTTGTCCGACACTTCAAATTTGCCGATGATCTCAAGATCGACAATAATATTGTCAGTCTTCAGGACGTCGTGGCTCTGTCATCTGAGATCAATATTATCTCCGAGTGGGCTGCTACTTGGCAACTACCATTATCTGTGGTGAAATGTTCCATATTCCACATTGGGCGAAACAACGCGTTGTGGCCTTATAATCTCGAAAACTCCCCATTGCCACAGGTGACTACCATTCGGGATATAGGTATTTGGTTTACAATGGACCTCATATCATCCTTACCCTGCCGTAAAATATGCAGCCTCGCCTTCCGCCGCCTGGCTGTTGTCAATCGCTGTTTCACATCTGGTGACTTGGACACCAAAGTGTGGGGCTTCAAAGTATTTGTTAGGCCTATATGGGAGTATGCCAGTTCTGTTTGGTGGCCATATTTACTAACGGATGTCGACCTTCTTGAGTCCATTCAGCGTAAGTTTACACGTAGTCTTCCCTCCTTGCGTAACTTATCTGCTGGTGAGAGACTACGTAAACTTGACTTGGAGCCCATTGAGTTGCACAGGCTATATGCTGATCTTCTGCTGACCTTCACAATTTTGAGAGGCTTTCTGTCGGTGTATTTGCCTCTCTTCGAGTTTTGAACCCCGTTACGTCAACAAGGGGCCATTCTTTAAAGCTTCGCCATCAACCTTCCGGACTGGACTGCAGACGGCATTTTTTTGCACTTCGGGTTGTCTCAGCATGGAATTCTCTTAGGAGGAAACGGTCTCTGCTACCACGGTTGCCGGATTTAAACGGCTTTTGAAAAAATCCGATTTCTCTGCTTTGTTGCTGCGAACGTATTAGCTTCTTCTGGCATGGTTCTACTGGGTGTTTTTTTTTTTTTCTTTGCTGGGATTGGTGTCAGTGGTTCTTTTACCCTTCCATTTTCCCTATCACCCATTAGGGGTCGGTCTCTAACCTATATTATTATTTGGGATCGACCGGGTAACAAAAAACCGAGCCCGAGCCGAGTCCGAGTAGTAAAACAGGGTCGTAGATTTTCAATTTTTGCTTTATGTTTAATATGCTGCTTTCAATTGCCGGTTGGAAAATATCCACTACCTGTAAATTTAATTGCATTCAGTTCCTGAGTGCTCTCTACCCTGGAGGAATCAAAACTCTCTAGATACGCCCAGCTCAGACACCCACCTGCGCATGCGTGGGTCCGTCACGCGCAGGCCCTCCATAACTAGTGCTACGGCGTAAGTCAGCCATCTCTTTTCCTCCACGAAACCGTCACGGTCGCTTCGCTCCGTTACCCACCATCTTAGTTTTCGTTCGCCGATCTTTGAAACCCATCACATCGTTCGTCGTTCCCGTTCGCCGGTCTTTAAAGCTCATCGCACTGCCCACCGCTCCCGTCACCGTTCAGCGGTCTTTGCAGCTCATCGCACCGTGCGTCTTCTCGCTCACGTCTGTCGGCCTTAAAGCTCGTCGTGTCATCCGTCATTCCCGTTCGCCGCTCGTCAGTCTTGAAGACCATCACATCGTTCGTCGGTCTTTGAAGCTCGGCGCAAGCTCCAGCGGCCGCTGCATCAACATCACTGCCCTGGCCGTTCATCGTTTGTCATTCGTCGTTCCCATTCGCCGCCACTTCATGAAGAAGGTTCCCGTTCGCGCCCGCTCGTTCGTTCGTTCGTTGTTCGCTGGTCATCCTTTCAAGACGGTAACCATCTCGGCCTCCCTGAACTATCAACACTCGTTACGTTTTGAACGAAGATTTCATCATTATCTCTACCCACTCATAAAGCAAGTGAACCATTCATCGTTCGTCGTTCGCCTGCTACATAAGGAAGACTCCCGTTCATTCTCGTTCGTCATTCTTCATTCGACGTTCACCTGCTACATAAGGAGATTGCCGCTCGTTCTCGTTCGCCACTGCCGTTCCCGTTCGTCGTTCCCGTTCGCAAGACCTGCCACTCATGAAGAGGTCTTCCGTTCGTCGTTCCCGTTCGTTGTTCCCGTTCGAAAGACCCACCACTACATGAAGAGGTTTTCCGTTTGTTCCCGTTCGTCGTTCCCGTTCGCAAGAACCGCCACTACACGAAGAATTCATTCGTTCGTCAACAAAGGATTCTCCTATTAAGAAAATGTTGTCCGCCCGTTCGTGGCATCGTTCGTCACCGTTCACTGCACCGTTCGCCCCGCAATCAACGCCATCCAAGCTGCTGTCTCGGCTGCTGTTCTCACGATCATCGCTCGCAGCCGTCGTTCGCTTGCTCTATCACTGCCATCCTGTTTCATCAAGCCGGCAGGAAACCTCCATTTGCCGTCCGTCGGCTCAACGTTTGCCGCCGCCCGTTCCTGCCGTCGCTGCGTCAACATTGTCACCGGGAGACCGTTGCCCGTTCGCCCGCTACACCAAGAGGACTCCCGTTCGTTCTCACTCATTGCTCGTTCGCCACTCACCCCTGGTTAAGGTGCGTTCGCTCTTTCTTTTGCAGATCATCCCCTCAGGAAGGAAACCTCCACAAAAAGAGGACTTCCACAAGTCAAAGACTTCCATTCTTAGTTCATTCACCCGATTGTCAACCACTCACTACTTACACATCAGGGCCACTGTGGCTGCACCGTTCATCTCATAATGGATGCCGCCCGTGCAGTCCTCTACGGAAGACTTCTCCCTTCTCAGCCTTCCAGCTCATCACGTTCTTCGACATCCTGATGAACGAAGATTCTCATCATTTCAGACGTCCCGTTCACAACAGTCAAGCAAGTGATGTGTTCACCGGATCTGTCACTGTCCCTCTGCATCGATTCACCACTCCCCAGTTTATCTGATGAATCTCTGCTCGGGCCCGACTGTCTTTCATGGCGTTCGTCGCTCGCAGCTCACTCGTCGACAAGCACCCACTCGCCGTTACAGGCCGACCTGAAGATTTCTGCTGAGACGCCTCTCCCGTCATTGGCCCGGCCACTGTTCATGCCTTACCGTCAAGTCCATTCACTTCTCGTTCACCGTTCCCGTTCGTCGTTCATCGATCTTTGAAACTCATTGCTCCGTTCGGCGTTCCCGCTCGTCTTTCTTGATCCCTGAAGGAATCAGCACATCGTTGTCGTTCACGTTCGTCATTGAAATCTTTGAAGCTGATCGCATCGTTCGTTGTTCTCGTTCGTGGTTCGCGTTTGTTGAAGCTCACGGCATCACTCATTGTTAGCCAGTCCAGCCACTCGTCACCACACGCCGGCTTTTATTTTTGCCGATTTTCATCTTCAACAAGCCTCATTCCCCATAACTATCCAACCTGACGTTCGTCTCTTACCTTGCATCCTTGGCCTGTCCTGTTCAGCATCCGTCAGCTATTCACCACTCAGGCCCACCCCCATCTTCGTTCGTGGTTCCATTCATCGTTCGCTACCCTGCTACGGCTCAAGCTCATTGCGTTTGTGCACCTTTTCACTATTCACAAGCCGTTTGTCGTCCGTTGACCTGGGCGGCCTTCAAGTCCATTACCGCCCTCACGCCACGTTCGTCGTTCGGCTACTGCTCATGGTCCACTGGTCCGATCGTCATCTACAAGCCCTCCGTCGGGAACCACCATGCTCTCCGCGCCACTCGTTCCAACTCGTTCAAGCATCGAAGCTGTCCACAGCAAACCATGCTGAATACACCGGTTCTCGTCTATTCTCCGAAGTCAAATTGCTTTGGGCCCGATTTAGACTCGGATGTGCGTTCGCCTGGGGTAACTGAGTGCTGCTGACATCCACCCCTCTCTTGCTGCTAACTCGGCCTCCTTGATCAATCAACCATCTTCACTGGGACAACAACCACGTGGCACTGCCTTCGAAGCTTATGGACTCCATACAACATATCGATGCAATGCCAACCCTGTACTCACACTTTGCTTCTGCCTCGTTCCTTGGAACCACTGCGTGAGACTTCATATGATTGCCCCGTACTTCGTTCCATCTCACCTCCCTCACACCACGTCGGCTTGGTTTCATGGAGGGAAGGTCTCCTCAAATCGCAAACCCTTTTCTGAATGAATGTTCACTCACATGTCTTGGAATGAAATCCCACAACATCGCAACGTCTCCATCCCACAAGCTCCTGTCGCAGACGTTCGCCCCGAACTTCACTCTCGTTCACCAACACGTTCATTTTCCGTCAACACGCACGCATTGTCACTAAAGCTAACCGTCACCAATCGAATCATGATGGTCTTTCACGGTGCCCCAGTCCATCACACCACACCACTGTGACCGCCATGGTCTCACGACTCTTTCAATCTCATGGAAAAATCCGTCTCCATCACCAACCGCTTGCTGCATCATGATGAAGCTGAATTTTCTTCACGACCCCCCATCACTTAAACCCAACTTGATCATGGACGACAAAAGCTAAACTCCTTAGCACTACCGTGGACTTCTGTTTCTTGCTCACCTTCCACGACCACGTCTCTTGAAGAAATTCCGGCCGGCTAATGTTTTTAATCACTCGGCCTTACGCCTCACATTTCACTGATTAAGTCTAGTTCATTCCAAATCTTTGGGAATTCGACTTATCCAATATTTTTGTTTGACTCTTCAATCTGTCAATCATGACGAAACACCTTGTCACCATGACTAACCACATGGCTCCTTCACCAACACTAAATCTGCTTGGATGCCCTCGCCAACTTACAACCCGAATTTTCCGAACCACAACCAGCGGTTCATCATTTATTCGCATCACTCATTGCTACTAACGGTCCCACACCCAATAGTCTGGCAGTATCGCACTTCCACCGAGTCAAACTGGACCTCAACGACATTCTCCAACTCTGCATTCAACTCGGCCTTGATCCTTATCTTCACAACTTCACACTCATGACAGTGTGCTCAGCATTCGTCCCTTCACATGCTGCCCTTCAAAGATTTCCCTTGGTCCACCCACATACTACCGTTCACTTCCCGATCTTGCTGCTCCAATCTCAATGACTCTGGGGAACAACATTTCATGGACCCTTCGCCAACTCTGCAAAATTACACGCATCATACAATCACTCAAGCCCTTCTCACGCTTCATCCATCATGAGAAACTCACAATCCCTTCAACCTGCTTGACTGCTCCTAATCAAAGCACCCATCCACAGCTGATGCACTGTTCTTTGAACACCCTCTCTCGCTTCTGAGCATCTATATCAATTGATTCTGAATTCACAATGGTCTGCCGCTTCTTCACCTCCCTGAAGCTCGAATTCTCAACCATAAACCTCAACACCAATGTGCTATATACTTCAAGAACCTAACTGCCACAATCATTGACATCCCGTTGAACTCTACTGCAATTCTGCCTAATCGTTAAACCATCAACCGAAAACCAATCAAGTCGTGGAATCTGGAAAACTCGCCTGAACTTCCTCACCAACTTGCTTTGGCTATTGAAAGTTCCCTCCCCTCTCCGACTGCTTTGTGCAGAAAGTTGGCCGTGACCAGATAATGTTGCGTCTGCAACCAATCAACCACAACTCTGTCACTGGGGACCCAGCTCACACCCTTGGGGGCCCGTCATGATGGTGCCCGCCACCTATATTGGCGAGGTCTGCTGTAAATGCAATTAAATTTACAGGTAATGGATATTTTCCAACCGGCAATTAGAAAGCCCAATTTTACCTGGGGTAAGGTCAAAATTAGTTTCTATTGCCTACGGAAAATATACACTACCTGTAAATACCCACCCAACCTCCCCTCTCGAGTCACCATCATGGCTGACATATCGTGAGGAAAAGTAGATGGCTGGCTGACGCCGTAACACTATTTATGGAGGGCTTGCGTGCGCCGGACCCGCGCATGCGCAGGTGGGTGTCTGAGCTGGGCGTATCTAGAGAGTTTTGATTCCTCCAGGGTAGCGAGCACTCAGGAACTGAATGCAATTAAATTTACAGGTAGTGGATATTTTCCTTAGGCAATAGAAACCAATTTTGACCTCACCCCTGGTAAAATTGGGCTTTTTTTACTTTCGTTTCGTTCTTTTTTTTTTTTTTTGCTTTCATTCATTTTCATTTTGCTTTCGTTCAGTTTTGTATTGCGCGTAGTATAACAATGAACGAATGCAAAAAAAAAAGGACGAAACCAACTTTAAAATACTGTAAAATACCAGTAATTCTTTCTTCCGAAATTTTTAATTATAAACTTTACGGTATTAAATAAAGTGAAGTCAAAAATTAAATTGACCAGCAATTCTTTGTTCCAGTTCTTATTTTTTCCAATTCTTTTTTTTTTTTAATAATAAAGTAAAATGAAAAATAAAATGTATTTTGGTTACTTTGTCTCACAATAGGCTTTTGTTGGCTTTAATCCTTTAAGCAATGATGTGGCCCAAGTGGAGTAACGACGTATATATACATCGAAGCTTTTATGGGGAAGTGCGGGTCGAAAAATGCAATTTTCGCCCAAAATATCGACATGAGAAAAACTGAAATTCGTTACCCGATATGTTGTGCATCGATTTCTGTAAACAAAACGATGTCTATACTTTTATAAAAATCACTTTAGTTGAGTGCAGTCTCACTAAAAACAGCAAAAATGTGGTGTTCATTCCTTTTACCGAAGTTCAAGAACAAAACACTGGTCATTTTCGACAGCGGTAACGATCAAACCATTTGACTGGGTGCCGCCATTTTGGGTTCATTGAAAAGCTGGAATTCCCCTCTATCCGGGCCTTTCAACACATTTTCTCGATGCACGTTTGGCATTGGCCAATCAGATGGAATGCAAGAGGCCGTTTCTGGCGGTCTCGAGCTACCTTTCCAAAGCAATTGGAAGATTGCGTTTCCTCATTGACCAGTTGGCACCACGTGACCGATTTGGCGCGCTCTCATTGGCTGACGGACGATTTCACAGTGACCGCCATGGCGCGCTTCGGATTTCACGTGAGCGCTTATGTTCAGTTCGTTGTTGAAAATCACAAGAAAGATGATGTTTCACAACATTAAAAAAATTTAAAACAGGTGCTGCGATGTAAAACTAAAATGGAAAAGGAAGCTATAAACCTTCACACTATCGCTTATCAGTATGGGAACAACTATTTTTAACGTAACTATCGCCGACTTACGGACGCGTTTTCTCAACACGAAGATTTTCAATTTTAGTTCGTTTACAGCCGTAAATTTAAAAAAATTGGTTCTCCGAAACCTTTAAAGCAATTTATCTGATTTTTTCTGTGCACATTAATGAATATCTATTGCGTGCAAGTAGTTGTAGGGGGATCCAGAAGGTATAAATGAAACTATGAAAATAAAAATAATTTTACCCTGTTTGTACTCGGTCGAATTTTTACCGAGTCCAAGCCGGGTCAAAAATAGCATTACTCGGTACCGGGTCGGGTATTTATTATTATCATCCTGTTCACCGACATGAAGCACAGTATTCGTCAAAAACATTCGCATTCACCATTCATTCGCACCTGTTTAGACTCTAACCCATCTCATGTTCCAGTTCACACCATAATCAACCGAACATGATCTTTTCAACAAGTTACTGTCCGGCAACCTGTATGCTGCAATGAAGATTTTTTCACTCATCACGTCATCATCCCGGCCTCTACTATCTTGTTCCTGACTGCAATCGCCACGCCGCTACCACTCCAACCTTCAAACTTACACTCCATTCCCTGGGCCATCCTGAAGGCTTCTGGACTCTCTTGATCACCATCTCACCTAGCCGCGCTTCGGCACGCATCTCTCTGAATCGTCTCCCTCTCTTCCCGCTACTCGGACGTTTTTTCCACCTCCGTTCGTTGTCATGGCTCGCACCCGAGGTGGCAAAACACTCTTCAACCCAACGAAATTAGGACCCATCAAAAGTCCGTCCACCTGACACTTGCAGATGTGCCCCCATCATCGCTAAAGTAAAAAGATACGACCCTCGCCGGCCTGCCAAAACCACCGCCTCTGTCATTATGTGAACAATCCATGCTCGGTTTGCATCATAATGAACCTAAAGATTGAGCTCTCATTTGCCAAAAGAACATTGCTGCAGCCAAAAGATCTCATCAAACAAGGAAAGAAGAGCAGTAGAAAAAAACCTCCAATCCCCAACAACTACAAAACTCAACGTCATCACCAAAATGTATCTCGCATCTATCTTTGAAGCCAACAAACCTGTTCCCTTCAACACTGTCAACATAACAAAACCTGAAGGAACCACCTCCGTTCAACCACCGGATCCACCCAACAATCGCCCAGTCGACAGAATGCTAAATTCAGCAAAAACTACAAGCAATCCAACCGTCCCCTCCACAACAAAATCCTTTGGACTCGATTCTCATGTGGAAAATCATTCACCACCCCCCAAGTTTCACCACAAGTCCTTTTTACATGGCATTCTTCGTCACAAACTTGACCTTAACAAGGAGGAATTTACAAGACTCAAAGAACTGTGCTCCGGTCGCAAAGGAGATCTCAAAAAATCCTATCAAAACTAAACTATGAAATAAAATTATTTAATCGCAGAAAACTAACGTCGCCAATCTTCTAGCCAGCAACCAGAACATACGTAAATGAGTCGAACTCGCCGATGCAAAATTTCGTCGTCTGTCGCCCCTTCCCCTATCAGGAAAACGTCCAATCGTGAAGATTCATCACCCTCAACTTCCAATAAGGAAACCTGTTCTTCCAACCACCAAACCTTCATCCACCGACCAGGAAACTCGGACAATCCAAGCACGACCCCTACTCGAAGTACACATTGGTCCACAGATAGTAAAATATAAGATAAGGTTTTGACTTTTTAAGCATCTTCGTTTCGTATTCCCCCTTTCCTAACGTAAGACAGATTCCGTAAGTTGTAAATAAAAAAAACTTTGTATTTCTAACGAATTTGGTGTGTTGTGTAAGTTGGCCGTGTCTACCCAAGCTGTTAGGCTAGTATCGGCCATGGCATCGGAATGTAAATGCCGATACCTATCAGATACCATGGTATTGGCAGCCCTGGTTTTTAGTTGTCGACCTTGAGATTAGTAGCTTTTGATAATTCTTTAAAAAATATTAAAATGGTTTATTGGAACATCAAAGTAAAATGCAGCGTGATTAGTGGTTACCTACATGTTGACTGGTTTTCATTAAATAATATTGTATGCTTTTAACCTATCAGTTTTGGCTCATCTGCTAATGGAAAGGTCAAGACTGTTAAGTGGACTATTGGAATGTCAAAATTAGTCAAAATTTTGTAATTTTTGGCGAAATTAAAAGAATACGAATTCTTCCTGTAAAGATATGGGGTGGGGGTTACATGCACAACTTTTTAGATCCCCATGTGCCTGTTAATGAAAGAATTGTTTTCCTTGGCCTACTTACTTACCAGTGAAAACGATTTTTGTTAGTGCAAGTTCACTGAAGTCATGTTAAACAAAATATCTTTCTATATCTTCTAACTTATAGGATCGACGTTCATAGGTACATTTGTTTGTGCTACACAGATGAATAGGATGAAGTCTCGCCAACAACAAACTGTTTCCATTAACTGTAAAACGGTTTATTTATTTCTGGCACAGGCAAAAGTGTAAAACAAATTAAACAGTATAAAATTTGAGATTAAAATTAAAAGATAAAATTAAAGATTCAAAGGATAATAAATTAAAAAATTTAATTTGAAAATATCTCACTGCTTGCTTTGAAAACGTGAGTCCATGTTTACTTCTTGTACGCTTAGATTTCAGAGGAAATAATATTTTTCGTCCCGATATCTTTGCAAATTTCGACAGTCTGGTTTTTCTGGAGTTGGAGGGGCTCAGAACGACTGTCTTCGTCAGGCTACCCCATCGCCGCTCACTCTGGCGTGATCGTTCATCTGCTATTTGTATGCGACGCGGGAACATAGTAGCCTCCGTAACTTGCAGGCCGGTACACCATTTTTTCCGCAGCACCCTATTAAACTCGCCTCTTAGTAGAAACTGGACGCTTGGGTTTGAGGGTCCCTGGATATTCATCAGCACAACCTACTCTCGGCTGTGGTGTTGAATAGCCAGGAATTCTAGGCTTCTCTGATGCACATTATTGTTAAAGTTGGACTTTAGCAGTGTCACAGTGTCTTGCCAGTTGTTTCGGAGTTTTCTTGTGGTGGGCTGCAATATCATTCGTTACAACTGCATTCCTGGTGTCAGCCATGTGCTGCTGCTCTTTTCTTGTCTCGCCTACATAAACGGCATCACATTCCCCACACGGAACTCTGTAAACGCCTTCGCGGGTGTTCTCTATGTGCTTCAGGGCTTCATATTCTTCCTCACTGGTTTCACTTCTTTTTTTTGTTTTGGCATCAGGGATGGCATGCTTTTTCATCAGGTGGTCCTTCAGGCCCTTTGCGTTCTTGACGTATGATGTGAAACTATTTTTTCTTAAGTACACCACCTCGGACTTTGTCCGTAACGCCTTCCATATACTGTCTTTGAATCTAAACCACACACCGT
This sequence comes from Lithobius niger, assembly GCA_023313725.1. Lineage (NCBI taxonomy): Eukaryota > Metazoa > Arthropoda > Chilopoda > Lithobiomorpha > Lithobiidae > Lithobius > Lithobius niger. The sequence continues at coordinate 16,227 of JAHWFP010220792.1, read as the reverse complement.
CTTTTCAATTGAGTTTAAAAAAAAAAATATTCTTACGCATCTAAGCCGCAGAAAGCCGCCCTAGTTTTATTTTTTAAATAAACATTAAAAAATTTAAGAGTTTGTGTTTCATGTTTTTTTTTCTTCCTCCACCGATGAATACATGCCTCATCGACTGTAAAATGTTTCACAGCAGCTCTATTACTGCTAGTTTCGGCATACTTTATGACTGGAAGTTTGTCTTTGGTTTTGCAACGCAGTCTTGAAAACAAAAAACCGGATGTACTTCTGGAACAAGAATCGCACTCCCGGAAAGAAAGCAACCGCGCTTTCCCTGTGCAGACTGGCAATACTGCTGTATGATGTTTCAGATTCGATTTTAAACCGCACACGTTTGTAAGCCGCACCCGAACCATTGGTTTGAAAACTGAGGAAAAAAAGTGAGGCTTAGATTCGAAGATAGACTGTAAGTGACTGCTACTATTGGTCCTTCCTCCATATCCTTGATCTTGTGTCGGAAGTCAGCCTTCCACACATCTTTCTTCATGCCTTACTACTCGACTAATCATTCAGTTTAGGCACCCGGGTGGATAGCCCAACTCAGCGAACCTCCCTTGGTCTCGTACATGTGTTTTCTTGCTACGTCTAGGCTCGCCGAGTTTTGCACCATCCTGTTAAACTCGTTCTCGGCTGTTGCTTTTAAGTGGCCTACCGGGTGCCCTGAGTTGTAGGAAATACCTCGACTTGTTGTTGTTGGTTTTCTATAAGGCTGTAAACAATCCTGCCACTCCCTTTTCTCTCCAGTACTACATCCCAAAACGGTAGTCTGTTTCCTACTTCTTCATCTTACATGAAGCTGCGTCCATCATGCCATTCATTCAGGACGTTCTGGCAGAAATCCACATCTCAGGTGTCTTGAATCGATTGCGATTCAAGAGCATGAAAAGAAATATGTGCAATTAATGAGCATTCAAGGCCCTTCATATCCTAGAGTGAAGCATTTAGTAAGCAAGTATGGCAGGTCGACTTCTTTGTCATTGGAGAATAGGAAGAAACAATCTAGGCCCGCAACACAAATACAGGAGGCAACGTTGTCAGCTAAATTCAACTGTGCTAGTCCGTCGAACGGGAATGAAAGATGTAGAAAGTCCAAGCTATATCCTTGAGGCCCGAAGAAAATAACAGTGATGTATCGAAATTTTTCTGGACAAAGCTGTTGTCTTGATTGTGAAAGTGTGCGGTAAATTTTTTCCGGAATTTTTTCCGAGTTTTGTTGACGCAATGGTGTTTCACAGTACGAAAGTTAACGATGTTTTTAAAGCCATTTTCCTGAGACAAGCTGAAAGGGAAAGTATGTATTTTAGGGGAACAAAAACATGTTACAGTGAAAAATTTGTTTGCTAAGAACTGCTAGCTAAGTGAAACTGAGTCGTTGCTGAACTCGACTCATCATCTTATCATTAAGTTACAGCACACGGTAGTGTACTTTGGCGGACAATGCCCTAGGCTCCTCCTCCATGGCTTAACCTGAATGGTCTCAAAGACCTGACACAATTCGCTGTGTTAACAAACTCAACTTTGTGAACTCTGTGACCCCCCCCCCCCTCTCCCTCCCCAATCAAAATTATGTGTTTGTCTTTGCTGTAACTAAACTAACTCAGTTTTGCAATGTATCGTACGGAGACTGATTTCTGTCAGGTGAGGAGGCTGCCACGGGACACCTGACATCACTAGGGATCGGTCACTGTGTAGTGCCTGAGGGCACCGTGACTTACTGCAGTGTTGTTCAGACAAGATAACAGAATGTCGGATTTCCCAAGACATTCTACACCGTGAGACTAAATGCAAGATAACAGGAAAATAATAAAAAAAAAATTTCATTAAGGAAAACGTTGATATGCTCGAGGGAGCAAGGATGAAAGTAGCAGATGTAACGTAATTTTGCGTAATTTAGGATTTAAATATGCAAATTTAAAAGATTACTTCTCTACAAGAAGGAATTTCTCTGGCAGAAACTTAACCACTGTTGGGTTGTTAGGTAAAAATTAAGCTAAATTAAACTTGACTAGTCATAAGTAGCGTATTAGCAAAAGGACCTTTCTATGTGCCGTTTACGAAAATATCTACTACCTGTAAATGTCTTGCATTCAGTTCCTGTATGCTGTTTCCCATGGAGGAATTTTTAAGAGCTCTTGATCCTCCCAGCTCCGCACCCCATCTGCGCATGCGCCAGCACAGACCTTCCATAAATGGTGTTAACCCATCTCTTTTCCTCCACGACTTCGTCTCGTCAACATCTGTTTCTTGCTTCAAGCTTCACCACTGTTCGTTCTGCCTTTGAACCTGCACCCAAGTTCACTCTCCCTGTCACTGCTAACAACTTCTGTGCACCATGTTTGCTCCGAACCTTGGTTCTGTGCGGTTCGCTTCTCGTTTGCCCCACGTTCGATGGTCGTCCTTGGTTTCATTGGAGCACTCTAGTTCGTCGTGGTCGCCTTCGCCCTTTCTGGTTCATCGGCCTCTGTTCATCGAACGCTGTTCACTTAGAATTGCTTGCCTCATCTATGACACCTTGGTCACGCTTCGTCCTCTTTCACCGTCCTGGTGCCTTCAACCCTTCCCGGCAAGCCTTCCGCGTCTGATGGTCGTCTTCATGCTGATGTATTCGCTCCTGGTGGCACTCGTATCGTCGTCATCACTGCGTTGAAGTTTGTCTCCTCATCGCCGTTTACCCAACTGGGAGACCTTGAACCACCCTTGCCCTGAAAACATTTCGCCCCAAACGGATGGTTCGCCGAATGTGACTTCGTCTGAAAGGGGCTACACGCTGAACCTGAAACTCCACCCTCAACCAACCCATCTTCGGCTTCACCTGTTCCACGCTGTTCACTTCGAATTGCTTGCCTCATCTATGACACCTTGGTCACTCTTCGTCCTCTTTCACCGTCCCTGCACGCCTTCCGCCTCTGATGGTCGTCTTCACGTTGATGTATTCGCTCCTGGCGGCACTCATATCGTTGTCATCACCGCGCTGAAGTTTGTCCCCTCATCGCCATTCACCCAACTGGGAGACCTTGAACCACCCTTGCCCCGAAAACATTTGGCCCGAACGCATGGTTCGCCGAATATGACCCTTCGTCTGAAGAGGGTACACGCTGAACCTGAAACTCCACCCTCAACCAACCCACCTTCGGCTTCACCTGTTCCATGCGGACAACGCCACACTTCTGCACCACATTCATCGCCCGGTTCGTCATCCGCTTCAGCTTCCCGTTCGTTGTTGCCTCCGAACAAATGAGCGCTCAACAACGAACCTTTTCGTTCGCCATTGGATCTCCACTACACGCCGTTCATCTCGTCCTGTCAAGACCATTGTGACTCACCCTCTATCAGCGACGGAATCACTGCAACTTTGGACCGTGCCATCCTGAAATCAATCCACATTACCAAACCTTCGGCCACCCTCATCGTCTCACACCAGATTTGTCGTTCAAAAATGGGTTTCATCTTCTGACACTTCTAAGAAATATCAGTTGTGCTATCTCTGCTCCCCAGTCATCGTTCTCTGACTGTGGTTCGCCCATATTTCAATTTTTCAAGTTCATCACCTTTCGCTCCGTTTGTCGGCCTCGTTCGCCGAATGCTTCTCTGGAACGCTCGGTCTGACTTTTCTGCTCAGTTTTCATCTTGCTCCACGCACCTCGTGGTTTTTCGTCTTCCGTGACCTCTCCCGCCCTAGGAGTTTTTCAGCGGTCCTAAACAACCCCTCAAGATTGCGCACCAAACTCCGTCTTTCTGATGCCCAACTTAAGAAAGTTTCCCCACTTCCTGGCGTTGCACCCATTTCAGGCTATAACAACCGCCCTTCCTTTGTGCCGCAGGCCTTTCAAACAGCACAGGCCCCAGCCACCATCAAGCTAGCCCATCGTGCCATCGAAATCAACTTCATCAGAAGCCATCAACCCGACTCAACAGTCATCCACACCAATGGTCAACCGCCCAAAACGGAAATTACCCCTTCCCACTCATCGCAAACCTCCGGGTACATCGGTTTCCACTCAAACACCCGATTTGGCTCTTAAGTTCTGACCAGACTCAAGCAAAACCAACCAGTTCGGCCATTCAGTCTTCACCCAAACCGAACCTCACCAATCCAATCATTAACTTTTCTGAAATCAAACATTCGGATATTATACAAGATTGGGTCAGTGCCAACCGTGCCCTACCACCAAACAAATATGTTGCCAGACAGATATGGCAATTTGACAATTCACCTGTTTTCTTACCATGCAGACCGGAAATGAAGAAACTCTCTCTTCACAAAACAAGACAACTTCCTTGCCCAGACTGCCGCTTTAGGGTAAAAGGCTACACATTTTTGTTTATGACCCGACCATAATTCTCCCTCCCCCTCCAATCTTTGGCTGGGAACTTCAGCTTTCTCCTTGGACGGCACACGTTCTCTCACACTGTGTCAGATACACCTGTCCTTTTGGCGAACTACAGTTCCACTTCACCAAGGCAGTGTGAAGCTTATCTTTTCGACTTTTTCAACTCAAAATTTTTTCCCACCAAAAATCTTAAGCACCTGAATCTTCACCACACTGTTCAACAGCTACACTTGACATCTGGAGTTCTGCCAGACCCACAACTTTCCCTTTGCAACCCTTTCTGACGAAAATCTCAAGAAATCTCCGCAACTCTTCAACAAACTGAAAGACTCACTACAAAAATACTTCTAATTTCACACGCTCTGCTGCGGATTCCATTGTTCATCTCACCATCAATCCTTCCACCCGGAGCACACCTTCTAGTTCTCATCCTTCGGAACTATGCATTTGTCACTCTCCCCCCCCTCCCCCCCACTCGAATTCTCTCTGTGTCCAATCTCCAAATCTTTCCCGCTTGGGAACAAAAAACGTTCATCCACATGCTCCACCAAAAGTTGGATCACCACATCCTCACCCTCTCTGTCCGTGATGCTAATGCTGGGACTTCAGCCCACAACTTTGGCTTCCAACCTAAAGTCGGTCATTGTGCTGTTCCACATCATCAGAAGAACTCCGCCTCTCACACCTTTAGGTAAGCCCCCCCCTTGTTTCATCCAGTTTGTTTCTTTTCAGCATTGAGGAAAACACTTATACTCACCCGTACATGCTCCTGACGCCTCGTTTTCAAAGGAAGTCCACCTCCACAATGCAGATAGCCTTTGCTCTTGGACATCTGTGGAGACAGTGTTTTCAAACGAGGCCCAGCTCTCCACCCAAGATAACCCGTCAAGTGGTGCCCCATCACCGTATACCAACAAGGTCAACTGTAAATGCAAAAAATTTACAGGTAGTAGATATTTTCATAAACGGCACTAGAAAGCCCAATTTTATCTGGGGGGAGGTCAAAATTGATTTATATTGTCTAACAGAAAATATATACTACCTGTAAACCCACCCTACCTCCCCGCTTGAGTCACCTTCATGACAGATCGAGAAGAAAAGTAGATGGCTGGCAATTGCCGTAACGCTATTTACAAGGGTCTGTGCTGGCACATGCGCAGAAGGGGTGCGGAGTTGAGCGGATCAAGAGAGTTTAAAAATACCTTATCGGAAAACAGCATACAGAAACTGAATGCAAGAAATTTACAGGTAGTATATATTTTTGGTTAGGCAATAGAAACCAATTTTTACTCCCCCCAGGTAAAATTGTGCTTTTTGTGTGTTAGTCTGAAGCATGATCTTTTCAAGCTTCGAGCTCGCATCTCTAAAGAAATGTGTTTACAAAATAAAATTTCTTTGTTGCCAAAACATATTAACCTGATAATTTAGCATTACATTCCTCGAATGTGATGTTCCCCTGGAGGTTTCTTGCGGTGCGCAGGCGCCTGCTTGCATATCCCTACTGCGCATGTGCGTGGCAGTACTCCCTTATAAAAGCGTGAGCGCGGACGCTTACGGCATTCATTTTTCCTCCAGAGGTGTCTCCACGCCACCTCACGCCGCAGTTCCCCTGTCTTTCGCCCGGAAAATTGGATTCTACCCGACGATGGCCGCTGCTTCCGAAGCTCCCGCTTCGCTCGCCGCTCCCTCTCATGCTCTCTCTCTTGTCCGCAAGCTACTGCTTTCACCCTCGGCGACCGCTGGATCTCCGCCTTCGACCTCGCCGCCGTTGGCCCGATCCCTGCTGTTGCACCACTTTCACGCGTCAATGTGTTTACGGATTCTCCCTTGCAGGCCGGCCAGCGTATCCCACCAGCTAAGCCGCTGGACCTTACGGCCCTACAAGAGGACCTTCAACGGGCTAAAGACATCTATCGGGAAGCCAATAAATCCCTTCGACTTGCCACAGCTGCTTCCTGCTCGCCGGCCCGTAATTCTCCCTTGGATTTATCATCCAACTCATCCCGAATAGGCAGAAGTGTCTCCCGTAGCGAAGTCCGAACCATCATCAAGGAGACGGTCCGCAAAATGCACGACAATCCCATGCCGCCTCCCTCTTGCACGTCCTCCGCGCGCCACGCTCGTGCGCAAGCCTAGATAACCTCTGCCTCGAGCCACGACTCCCGCATACGGGAATCATCGTCTCCAGCGGGCGCTCACAAGAAACGAAAGCTGTCTTCTCCTTCTCGCCCGCAAACTTCGCCTGCTGCCGCCTCCTCGGCCAACGCTGATGCTCCGCCGCCGGCAGCTCCACTCTCGTCCGGCAAGAGGATACACTTTCCGGACGACGCCGCCGACGACCTGACTTTCCCCTTGGCTTCACTTTTAAAGAAGGTCGAAGAAACTATTCCCGACTGCTTTCTCTTCAAACCGTCACAGTCAACCGACGCTCCCGCGATTAAGCGTGGATTTAAAACTGGCTTCGGCTTCGCCCTTAGGGATCAAGACTCTAAACCTCGCAACCTTCTCGGACAATCCACCACGCTGCTAACATGCCTTCTCCGCAATGAAGGCTCCCTGGTCGGCAAAGGCGACCCCCACCGCCACCTCGACCAGGACGTGAAAGCAGTTTTTCCCGCCCGTTAGGCGATGGCGCCACTAACCCAAATAACTCCGCAACCTACCCCGAGTGTGAATTCTTAGGCGGCGAAGTAAAGATGGATTTCGGCACCGCTTTATCAATCCCCAAGAAAGCTGACATCCCTACTTTCGTCCTGTAAGAAAACGACAAATGCTTACGGCTAAGTCTCCGCGCCGCGTCACAGGCCGACGTTCTCAACACGGCAGTAAACGCCTTATGCGAAAAATTATCCCCGGACTCAAGTCCCGAAGAACTACGCAATCTTTCTTCCCTTATCACGCAGCTCTTTCAGAAGGCAAGCTTCGCCACATACCACTCCATTAACTGGGCCACCAGAGCTTTAATCCGCCGCCAACTTAAACGTCTCCACGATGCAGCGTCTCCGGAACCAACCCATCCACGAGTCGGACACGCTCTTCCGTAGGTTAATCCCCTCTCTCGCCTCTCATTTGGACATTTCTAGAAAACCGAAACCACTCAAACAAATCTCCAACTTTCACCCAGTTCTGAAGACCAAACAGCCCACTCCTCGCCTCCCCGCAGATAGTTGGAATAGGCCTATGACTCCTGCTCCATCGCCTCGCTCTAATGACTTTCGTCCGAGAAACACGCAGCCCTTTCGGGCGGACCAGCCCCGCTCTCGCCCCGGCCAGCGCAACCAGAAGCGAGCCGCTACTGCAGACCGGCGAAGCCGCCACTTGTCGCCAGGGGGCAGAAGCGTCTTTCGGAAAAAACAACAACGACGTCTTTCACCCGTCCTGCTTTCCAGTCGGCTCGAGACTACGCCTATTCCTTCCAGCCTGGCTACAATTAACATCAAACACATTTCATTATCATTTCATTTCATTTCATTTCATTTCAATTTCATTTCATTATCAAACACGGTTTTCGTCCGGAATTTCTTTCAAAACCCCCGCTCCTGCTGACACCGCCATGGGATTTACCGTCATCAGTAATCCCACCACTTTCCTTCGAAATTTCAAAACTCCTTCGGAAAGACGCAATACGGGTATGCAGCAAGCCAGGCCCGGGCTTCTACAGTTCCATCTTCACTCGACCAAAGAAGTCAGAAGGCTCCCGTCTAATTTTCAACATGAAACCGCTCAACAAATACATACTAAACAACCACTTCAAGATGGAAACTCTCGAATGAATTCGTCTTTCCTTCAAAGAAAACGACTGGACAGTCTCGATCGACCTGGAAGATGCTTACCTACATGTCCCACTCCACCCAGCTATCACGCACCTTTTTCGGTTCATCTACAACCAAAAGGTTTACAAATTCCGCTGTCTTCCATTCGACCTGAACGCAGCCCCCAGAATTTTCACAACGGTTCTCAAACCAATTTTAGCAAGCCTACACCAAAACGAAATTCAGGCCAATGCCTACCTGGACGACTGGGCCCTCAACAATCCGGACCCTCTCATACTGGAACGAAAAAAGGACATGACCATTACCCTCTTAAACCGACTGGGCTTCGGAATAAACTACTCAAAATCTCGTCTATCACCAGCACAAGTCTTCACCTTTCTCGGAGCCTCTTTCGACCTCTGCACAGCAAGGATTGCCCCGTCCCCGGAACGGATAGAAGACCTTCTTCTCCATGCCCGTCTTTTTCAGTCAAAAACAAGCTTTTTCCCCCGACAACTAAACTCCCTCATCAGGAAAATGGATGCAATGGCGAACCTCGTCCCCTACGGCTGATGGATGGTAAGACCGTATCACCACCACCGCATAGACAACCCTGCAATCAATCAGGACCGCCCGGACGAACAATACCCTTCACTCTCGATTTTCCTCTGGACTCCCTCCTTTGGTGGTCAGACATCAACCTCACGAAGACACAACCTCTTCACGAACCGCATCCCGATCTGCTCATCTTTACGGACGCTTCGACAACCAGCTGGGGTGCCCACCTCGGTACTCAAGAAATCTCGGGCGTTTGGCCCCCAACCTGCAGGGAACACATCAACTCACTCAAGCTCCGAGCAATCCTACTCGCCCTGCTCCATTTTCTTCCAAAAATAAGAAACAAGACAATACAAGTCCAGTCCGACAACACGACTGCCCTAGCCTACATAAGGAAAGAAGGGGGAACGAAATCCAGATCTCTTCACAAGCTAACGTCGGAAATCTTCAACCTCTGCATCCCGCACAACATCACTCTCCTCCCTCTCCACATCCCAGGCAACAGGAATGTAATTGCCGACTCTCTGTCGCGCCAGAAACCACCGACGGGTGAGTGGTGCCTCAAGAAATCCATTTGCGAATCTCTCTTTACCATTTGGGGCAATCCAATGATAGACCTGTTCGCCACGAGGCACAATGCCAGACTTCCCCTCTGCATAAGCCCGATCCCGGACGAATCAGCAGTAGCAGTAGACGCCTTGACGTTTCCATGGCAAACCCTGTTCGCCTACCTCTTTCCCCCCTTCAAGCTACTTCCACAAGTTCTTCTAAAGATCCAAGAAAGCCAGAGCTTGTTCCTACTCATAGCCCCCCTCTGGCCATCGGCAGCGTGGTTCCCGCTTCTTCTGGATCTACTAGTCGACACTCCCAGAAGTCTACCCCTTCAACTTGATCTTCTGTCCCAACGAAAAGGAACAAAGCTGCACCCGAATATACCAAACGTCAACTTACACGGGTGGCTACTATCATCAAACTCCTCAAAAAGGCTGGAATTCATCGAGAAGAGGCCGAACGTATCGCCTTTACCAGGGATTCCACTAACCGGATGTACGACAGCCACTGGTCTAAATGGATTCGTTGGTGTATCACAAAACAAGCTAATCCTATCAACCCACCTCTTCCCACCCTCCTAAATTTCTTCAGAGACCTTTTCAACATCGACAAACTCAAAGGCTCCACAATCCTGGTATACCGATCTGCCCTAAACACCGTCTTCAAAGCCGCAAATAGCACGAACCTACTCGAAGACTACCATATTTCGGTGCTTCTACGTTCTTACGAAAATGAAAGACCCACCACCAGAAGGTCAATAACAGATTGGGACCTTTCTCTCGTACTCCAGTCCTTAATGAGTGAACCATATGAACTCCTTCAGGATACATCCCATCACCTTATGACTCGCAAAACAGTGTTCCTCGTCACTCTCGCAGCCAGCCTCCGTTGTTCCGAAATCCAAGCCCGCTCATCGGATCCAGCACACTGCATCTTCGGCCCCAACTTTTCTTCTGTTACACTATACCCAAGATCAACATTCAGAACGAAAACACAAAAACCCTTGGAACCACCGAAACCAATCACTTTCCCGGCTCTATCCACCTTAGTGGGTAACGAACCAGAACGCCTCCTTTGCCCAGTCAGAGCCTTGCACTTCTACCTAGCCCGGACTCGCCACGAAGACATCCGCCGAGGAAGAAACCAACTTTTTCTCCCAATTGATCCTCAAACGGGCGAAACATCAGCTGCCATGGTATCAAGATGGATTAAGAAAACAATCGAAGCAGCCTACGACAAATCTCCGATAGAGAGCATGAGAGTGACGGCTAACGAAGTGAGAGCTGTCTCCACATCATGGGCCCACCACAACTCCATTCCAATTGAAGAAATCCTAGCAGCAGTGTCTTGGCGCCATCGATTGACCTTCACCTCCCACTACTTCAGGGACATGTCAATAGAAGAATCAGGTCTACACCGGCTGGGACCAATCGTCATAGCCAGAACCGTAGTCAACCCCCCATTAAGCACTCAGAACACAGAAGCAAGCCATCCTTGAAGGAAGCAAGCCACCCAGATGAAAGCAAACCACTTAGAAGGAAGCAAGCCACCCAAATAGAAGCAAGCCATCCAGAAGGAAGCAAGACCCAAACAACGGCCCTTTTCAGGGCCACCAAACTCTACGAAAGAGGTCCAAGTTCCTGTTTTCACCTGTTTTGAATAAAGTGCTAATTTTTCTCTTCCAGGAAAAAATTATTTGGGGGAAAAACGCCTGCTTACATCCCGGGGCGTTCGTCAGGACGGTGCCCGCCACCAAACTTCGACGAAGTCAACTGATTATGCTAATTTATCAGGTTAAGATGTTTTGGCAACAAAGAAAGAACATTTTGCCGGCCCCCAGCCAGGCCGGCTAAAAATGGTTTCTTTGTGCCTAAAACATACTTAACCTACTCCCGCCCTGCCTCCCCTCTCGAGTCACCGCCTGACACATTGAGAGAAAAATGAATGCCGTAAGCGTCCGCGCTCTCGCTTTTATAAGGGAGTACTGCCACGCACATGCGCAGTAGGGATATGCAAGCAGGCGCCTGCGCACCGCAAGAAACCTCCAGGGGAACATCACATTCGAGGAATGTGATGCTAAATTATCAGGTTAAGTATGTTTTAGGCACAAAGAAACCATTTTTAGCCGGCCTGGCTGGGGGCCGGCAAAATGTTCTTAATAAATAGAATAAATTGCCTGGTTGCCTGTAGTTTACCTTTGTGATGTATTCAATTTATTTGATTGTTGTGGCCTCTGCAAAGGATTTGTATAAACTGTATCACCCAATACATCTTAACATTCTTTACTTGAAATAATTGCAGGAACTAGGCCGTGAATTAGTGTGTCCAACACCACCTTTGACTAGGTTTCACTTTGATAGGCTTGAAGGCACGCCGTCTCCCTATCTGTCCTTTCGCTCTATAGCTGCAAACCATTCTGGTAAGTACAGTCAATCCAGGTAGCAAGTTATTATCACTTGTGAGTGTAGCTACTTTCAAGGCTTCTGGCCTTTCTAATATAATAGTACTACAGCTTTGGGGATTCAAATCTACGGCTTGTGGTTGACTGTCTACCGCTTCTGGTCTTTAAAACCAACACAGTCGAATGCAATTTATGCTTTCCGTATAACAGGCTACAGGCTACACTTGTAAAGAAGATTTTTATTTTTTATTTACTTGCGTCAATAATTAAAGCTTCACCGATTTTACCGACTTGATACAGATTCAGTTTTAAAAATTTTGCCGATACTGGTTCAGATACGTGAATCCAAAATTTAGTCCCTAATTTTGTATCAGTGGTCTAGCTTTCCTCAGAGGCCCAATTTTAAAATAGTAATCAACAGTTAAAAGATAGCTGGGAAGATGCTCAGTGATATCCTGAGCAAACCGCACGTTATAATCTCGAACAGTTCTTGAGTTATCGACATATTAGTGAAAGTTGCCGATACCACAAATATCGACAACCGAGCCGATCCATTATTGGTGTCAGTGTAACCAATAATAGAAAAGTAAAGCTATGCACTCATTGACTCACTTAGAGCATGCCTACTAGACCCTTAAAATTGAGGGAATCAAGGCAGGCCTTTAAAAGAGTTCAAGGATGGAGCTGACACCTCAAACTTGGGTAGGGAGTTCCTCAAAATGATGACTGGGTGAAAAAACGGTGTCGAACATTTAGGTTGGAAAGTTAGCCAAGTAATTTGTTGTGTTGGCTTTTTGTGGAGCAGGAGATTGGTGTGGAGTAAAAAGAGGAGCCAACGTTCAGTTGACGGTGAGTCTGTTTAAAAACAAGAATCAAGTTACGTCGAATGAGCCGGCATCTGACAGTAGGGAGCCTAGGTCATCGTGGTAGGGTAAAGGCCACAGAGTTACACCACTTGATGAGGCAGTTCTTGTAGGATTAGAGACGGTTAAGAGCAAATTCTTATCAAGGACGGGCAACCTACGAGCAGTATTTCAGAAGTGGACAAAGAAAAGTCTTGTAGACCAAGGTGAAAAGGTTGGGTAAGTTAGCAAAAACCATTTAAGGATGTTACATGCATTTTGAAAACTTGAGTGTGATCAACATGTTATTTCAAGGTGGCATCAATAAGATCCATAGGGCAAGGAAATTTGTCATGGTTGGGATTATTTTTCCCTGAACAGTGCGTATAAAGTTCTGGTTGTTGTGCCTAAAGTGAAGGACAGCACATATTTTCGCGCTGATCTCAAGCGTGTTGAAATAAGCACAGGCTTGAACTCTCTCTTGATATCAAATAGACGGTGGGTTGGAAAAAAAGTTGGTCTGAACCCATTAAAGCCATCGGTATAACCATTTATTGTTGTAATAGAAAAGAACGGGAAAAAAGTCACTGCTGACAATATTGAAAAGGAGCAGGCCAAGAACCGATTCTTAAGGAACTCTGAAGGTAACTGTGAAGCAGTGGTACCATAGAAAGACGTATTTTGACCCAAGCCGCGGTTGTTTTCATTCCCAGATCGGAGAGCTTGGTGATATGTTCATAAATATGAAGTAGGTTTGTAAGAAAAGAGTTGACGGTGAGAAAGCCATGTTGTGAGCTAGGAAGAATGTTGAGTTAAGACACTAAGCCTAGAGGTGATTGTAAATAAAACGCTCAAAGGGGAATAATTAGTAATTGAGTGGGCTAGGGGTGATATTTGCTCCTTTCCAAAGATTGGGAAAAGTAGAGGTTTTGTTGAAAGTATATTGAAAATAATGGACAGAAGGTGGCTGGTTTTTATTCGTGAATACTCCCCCAATTAAATTTTTTCATTTTGTCTAAAAATATCCGCTTTTTCTGAACTTAACTAAAAATCGTATGATACGCACCACCCAAGAACCTCCGCTCTGTTTCGATCGCCGCAGCTGAGAACCTTGGGCATGCGTAGAATGATCGCATCCCTTTGTTAGGAAGCGCGACCATTCAGTCGCTTCCATGTTACGCCTCCCTTATTTTTACGTGTTTTTCCATTAATTTTAGCAGTCTTTGCCTATTTTATGGCACTTTTACAACTTTTAGTATTGTTTGTACTGTTGTGTGGCATTATCACGATTGATCTTAGATGGTCACCAACCGCAGACCAATGTCTAGTGAGATGGAGTGAGTATGCAGGAATGTCAATTTCTTTTTCCTGTTCCGAAGGAGACTTGCTTGAAGCTCGCTTCGTCCTCTCTGGAGTCTGTTGCCTTGAGGGATTTCTACTTGTTCCACGGCCCCTGGCGCAGAAACCTCCTCGAAAGGGCGGGTTGTCTTTAAAGTGGTCCCAGTTGCCCTTGGGTGGATGGTTATTCTTCAGCTAAGCAGGTAGGTTGTTCGTTTCCGACTTGAAATCAACTGAGAGCTTCGGTGCAAGTGTTAGCAGTATCCCTAACAAGTTTTTGGCACAATAAAGTGGAAGTCTGTAAGGCTGTGCAGGTACCACTGGTATCGGACCGGCACCGGGTTAACATGAACCGGAAAAAGTACCGGCATCGGCTTGTTTTTTCCAGAATCGGCATTTTCATACATTAGTAATATGGCATATTGTGCTACTAAAAATTAAGCACATTTTAAATAAATAATCTGCTAGGTTTTAATCCAGTTACGCTATAAAGTGTTAGCGAACAGTGCCTTTGTTAAAGTGTTACGTTTGTTGCACCATTTAAATTACTGACGTATCAACACGTTCTGTATTCTTTATTAATCCTTCTGACGCCAGCCAGAAAAAGAGCACCTGCTAGCTCAAACCAGCCAGTTTCTTACTATCTGTAAAATACTAACCTCTAGTATGTGCTAAAAAAGTTTTTGATTTGCTTTTCTACCCGAGATTTTTTAAACCCCTAACGTTTAAAACCTTTCCTACACCTGCTATGCAATGAGGTTAGCCTGCTTGTCACTAGGACCACAACAATCGTTGCCTATAACAATGCAGCACCAGCCTGCAATCCTCACTTTTAGTTTTCGGGTACAGACAGGAAGGTTGTGTGTGTCTGTGCTTGCTTTTTTTTACAAACTGGCGATTTGCCTCTTTGTTCCCGAAGTTTGCTGTTAAAATGGACGCAGGAAATTAAAGATTGCTGACTCTGGTGAATTTTCAGAGTGTACCTGCCTGAAGACCCCGGGGAATGTTCATCCTGCCTGTAGGAATTGCAGGTTGTGTAACTTCAAGGAATCGCGTTCTGGCTTGTGCGAACTTTTGGATCTGGATTTAATACAGAAGATTTTGCGCACCTGGCATAGATCCGACCAGCGCCGGCTTTAGTTGGCCAAACGGGCAGCCCTAGGTCCTTCCAGGCTGTTAAAAAAAAAAAAAGTCCCCTTGAGTCGAGGTTTGAGAAAATGAATACTGATTTAGGAATGCTTGTTGTTTTTTCTGTCTGACGAAATAATTGCGGCTCCCTCGGTGTTGCACAAGGTGGAACAGAAATTAGGCCTAATGAACCAGTTGTTGGGAGTGTTTCCTCGTCGCCGGCGGTTTCTTCTATTCTGGGCAAATCCCCACTGTCGGCAGGGAGCTTGGAAAGGATTGTGAATGCCGTTCGTGGTTCTGGTAAAGTGGATTTTAAAATCAAGAGGATTTTGCAATACTTAAGGCTCAGATGACTTGAGTTTTTCGCAGCGGAAGCAGCGTCTCGCCCATCGCCTATCGCTCATCGTTCTGCGGCGGAGGTGGCGCTATCTACCGGCGCGGGAATGAACTTTTTGCCGATTGCTCATCGCTCTACGGCAGTGGTGGCGCCATCTACCGGCGCGGGAAAGAACTTTTCAGAGGATGCAGGAGAAAGCCATTCAAGTGGGACGGAGTTGGCGTTGCCTGGCTTGGAAGTAAATGAGGCTGTCTGCACAGGGTTTGTGGCTACACAGCAGCCAGTCGAAAAACCAAGGTTGTCTGTGAGGGGTGGAGTTGCAAGTGAGAATGCAGTGTTCAAATGCAACCCAGATCTGAATGGAAACCCCAAAATATCGGTATCAAATATTGGTATCGAAAAAGTATCAGTATCGAGAAAGTATCGGTATCGAGAAAGTATCGTGATACCGATACTCGGATTAATAAAGTATCAGTATCGAATTGAAAAACCTGGTATCGCACACCCCTGATAAATTGGCATTATTGCTTTGAAATTCATTCATTTGATTGCTAAGACAATGATTGCGCCTTATTTGCACGAAAAGTTGCATTAATTCTGTGGCGGTTGCCACAATCAAGTTCGAATCGAAGTGACGGTAATGGTAAGGGCAATGTTAATGATCTATCGATGATCCATTAGTAGCGTCAGGCGACACAGGCATAGCAACGCCAGCCGTTAAGTTTTGTTCTCACGCCGACAGATGATGCCACAATATCTACGCCCGTAAGTGGGATTTTTCAGCATCCAAGCAATGCGATACCGATGTTGAGCGACTTCAAGTCGGTTCTTCGCCAACAAATCGGAGATTTGAAAATTGAACTGTAATTTTGGCAGACTGGCTGAAGAGTTATGAGGCATTAATGCACAACTTCATTAGGAAAATAATGATTTTCGAATCCAACTGCAG
>JAHWFP010220791.1:30887-41463 GCA_023313725.1 Lithobius niger | reverse complement strand
ATTATTCGGTGCGATTAGGTGGGCGAATGTTTTGGTTGTGTTGATATCACTCCTTTGAAGGGCCGAATCATTCGGAACTTGGCGGCCCCTTTTACCAGTTTTGGTTTTTGTTATGATATCACTCTTTTTTTTTAAATTGTGTATTGACTCAACTCCACTAGTTTGCAGATGTGTAATAAACTGCCACTTCAACAAGAAATTGGTTATCAACAATTTGGTACTACATTTTGCCTATAGGCCGAACCATTCTCACCTTGGTTACTTCTTTATGGGTTTTTAGTTTGGTTTTAATTTTGTTGTAATTTGTTTTATTAGTTAGTTTTGGTGTGTTGATATCACTCCTTTGAAGAGCCGAACCATTCTCAACTTGGTGGCCTCTTTACCAGTTTTTGGCTTTGTTTATTTTGCTTTGTTTTTACAGTTGGTTTATTTTTCGTGAATTAGACGTGAATGCAATTTCTTTGCAACGTTGTTTAGATTTATCGTGTTACACTAGTGTGTGTCTAGGCACGCACGTCAGTATACACGTTCTCATTGTCCGAACTTTGGCCGTCCAATGAGAGACGATGCCGACACTACTAACAATGGTTGTAACAATATTTTCGTACGTACGCGCTCTCCCACGCCATTCCCGTTACGCCCCCAGGCTCCAAACCATAAAAGTTACGCAGTTCGTATTGTACTACACCCATTCGTCCAATTTCATAGCTGGAAGCCTTCCCGTTATTTCGGTATCGATGAATAATCACCCTATATGGGATTTAACATGGGGATGAGCGAGCTAGGTAGCCAGTTAGCTAGTATTAACACATTTTCAACGTTATTGAGGGTCAGATTTTGCATTGAGAGCAGCTTAGCTGGCATTCCTACACGAGTTAATTTTTATCAGGTGGGTCATTGCTCTCGAATTCAACACAATTTAAGATTTGTACCACAGTATTATTTTTCCCCAAGTACCTGAAATGTGCCCAACTATGCTTCAGGATATAAGACACTGACGCTATGGCGTCGCGCTTCAATGGTTGACAATTGACAATTGACAATTGAATTGAGGTGATGTTTGTTGTGATGTTTGTTGCCTAACTTGGCGCGACACACTAGCGTGTGTCTAGATATATAGATTCATCACTCTGAATCACCATTTAAATAGTATTCTAGGAGCCTGCAGTAATTCCCAACTTTAAAAAAAATTTACCATACATGCTTTATCGTGAAAATTTATGGCATTCTACCTGGGAAACTTGGGAAATTCAGGTAAAAATCAGGGAATTTGATAAACATACACTGAAAGTTGGAGAATTTCAACATTTTGCGGAAAGTATTTTTTTTATCTATAAAGAATAGGTAATTTGGATTTCATTATTTACTTCTAAAACGTTCAATTTATTTCAGGTAAAAATTCATGTCCATTTTGTCTAATTTCCGGTAAAGAGAAAATTCCTTAGGCCTAATTAATATGGGCCGTTACGTGTCAAGTGACTGTCTAGTTCTGTCCGTCTTCCGGTTTACCAGTTAGGGCAGCGTAATTTTTGGAAAAGCAATGCGATACATTTATTGGGATTTGACTGGCATGTGAAAAGCATTTTTTTTCAGTTCTGTATATACCTTCCTTCGACCGAAAATAAAAACGGGGAAAATATTCAGTATAGAGCAGTGACACGGCGTAGTATTATTGTATATAACTCTATGCTCAAGCCTTAATGGGTTAGCTGCAAGGGGCACTGCAGAGAGAAACAGAAGAGCGTCATACTGAAGCCAATGCTGTCAAGAGTGATTTCTTAGACCTAAAACGCGCGATTTTTGTTGTTGGAGAAAACAACGTTATTTTAAGCCTAAGAAATCCGCTCTTCCGTTGTTTTTCCCTCCATTTTTATGTAGTGCACCTTGTAGTTATGCCCTCCAAAACCCATACTGGTGCCAATATGGCGGCCGGCAAATGTCACTGCTCTATTGGTTTGGAAAACCTGGAAAAATCATGGAATTTCATCTCGTCATAAATTTTTGAACGCCACCCTGTAAAATCATTTACAAAAACGGCAACAGAGTGCTAAGCTAATGCTTTAGTAACGACCAGGCATCATGAAATTACATAACAAGCATAAAATGGACGGAAAAACCTTTTTTTTTTTATTATTCTGCTTTAAATAACGCGGACGCCGCACTGAGTAATGTTGATTCTAGTCTCTGCCTTTACATACAATTTTTAAACATTGTCCTACACGTATCGTGGTTCTCACGAGTGTTTTTTACAGGTAGCGATTTTGGATGTAAAGTTTTCCATTTTTAATATCTGGAATACATTTCTTGCCATGAGGATTTTGCTCCCTACCTGATTTTAATAAGGCTTGAATAATAAAATATGATTTCCTGTGACGCTAGTTTGTAGAGTATCGTAGGCAACCTGCACACTGACAGGACGCATAAAGGTATTTTTTTTTAAGAATTTTGTTGATCCGCAATTATTGTTCATCTGGAGTAAACTAATGCTCGAATAGGTTAATTGACTTAATTTTCCTCTTTACTGGACGATTTAGAATCAGAGATGCAACTAAGGTGTAAATCGGTTTCGTCGAATCCCGTTTTGTCGAATTCCCGTTCCGCCCAAGTTTTGTAATAAAGCAGTGTCCTAATTTTTGGCGAAAGGGGCATGCCAATTTCGCTGAAACCAGTTTCGCCCAATAATTTCTTTTTCTTGCAAATTGCTCGCTGTGGCTCAACACATAACAGACGCCACAACTAATCACAATTTTCTTCCAATTAGGAATGCTTCATTAACTTCTCCGATGTTAAATTTTTGGCGAATATTTTGATTCGGTTAAACTGCTTTCGGCGAAACGGAAATTCCCCTTTCACCCAATTTTACGTACGGCTTAAATTTCGGCAAAACGGGATTCGGCGAAACGGTAACCACCGTAGCACCGTGAGGATGGAGGATAAATGCCCCTTTAATCAAGGCTGAAAATGCGTTATTAGAGTCGATTAAACTCTTATGCGAACGGTTTGTCTGGGTGTCTGACTGTCTGTCTGTCTGTCTGGGTGTCTGTCTGTCCGTCTGTGTGTTCGCGCTATAACGTTTTAATGAATTATCGGATTTCTGTCAAATTTTGCACACAGATTCTATGGCACATTTCTAGGTCTAAGTTTGAAAATGGGTCGAATCCGTTGGGGAAATCCTCCACTAGAAATAATCAAAGATTTTTGTTCGCTATTTTTTCTTCAGCCGACTGACGTCATCCATCCACGACCAATTACTGGGAACTATGTAGCCTTCATCAGCGGCTGATGTCACCACCAACCGACCAATGACTGGCAACTTCCACATATTATTCTACAGATCACTGACGTAGGCACGTGGCTCCACTGATCTCATTCGTACGAACTGGATAACAAGCTTGTATAGTCATGTCGGCATGCAAAATTAGCGTAGACTTAGGCTACTCGTTTGGTCTATCGTTCATGACTTAAATGCTTAGTATTTTTCTTTTTTTTTTTGGAGGGGGAAGGAGAAATATTTAAAACAACTTCTACTGTATGACATTTTTTTTTGTCAGGGGAGGGGATGCGCAAATTCATAAAACTAGTTTTGGGCAATGACTGTGCTATCTAGACATTTCATCTTTATCAGTCGTGCGATGTGGCAACGTCACAGTCGGATAAATGAAATGTTCAAAACGCCGAGACTAAACGGTTTGGAGGCTTCCCGTATCGTAAAACTGCCAAACGGTGCTGAATATTTTCAATGTTGATTCAGTTCACTGTGTTCTAATTAAACTTACAGTTTAAAATGAAACCGATTGAAGAATCGTAGTGGGCTCGTTTCTAATTGAGAGGTGTGTGCCGCCATGCCATCCATCGCAGTTGATCAAAAGCTAGACCACTGGTTTTACGGTTGCATACGCTTCGTGGAGCCGTGGCCAAGAAATCATTTGAGTGTTTGGATTGAATTCTTAGGAGGGGTAATTATTCACACGTGTTAAACAATTAGTAGCCATATCGACCGCTGTATTCGCAAGAGAAAACAAATTGACTCTCACTATAATTGGTTTAAACAGGTCTATTTTATTAAGGCCTCTTTTTGTTCCCAAATTTTCAATTTTTTTTTCAATGAAATAATAACAATTGATCGTCACATGTCGCATTTAACATGCCTGCATTTGATAGTTTAAAGATTCTCGTAGCCACCCAACATGAAGTCTCAACACCGTGTTGCATGAATGAATAGTCCTATTCTCGAACCCAAATCTCCGTTAGCTGCTACTTACGAAATTAAAATGGCAGGTAATAAGTAGGCCTAAAAGCTGGAAATTAGGCCTAAAACCAAAAACTAGACCTAAAAGCTAGCAAATTTTTTAACCTCCAGTTGCGATGATTACTACCTTCAGATTATTATAATAGATATGGCTGCTGCAGTTTATGACCAGAGATGTGCACCTCAACATTTTCAGAAGTGGCAGAAATGTACAGAAGACCGGCTGCAACTCGGTAGCTGCTCTCCCGACTTGTTTTTTTATTTTCCTGTAGAACCAATAGTTTTGCCTTTAAAATAATTTTAGTTTCCTTCCTAATATTATTACTGTTGGCCATTGGCCAAGTTCCCATTGTAATAACTCTGAATACAGGAACTCGACTGCAAATTAAAGGTATATACCTCCCAGCGCCATTTATCTCGATCCTCCACATCAAGTACGGCCCCAAAGGTCTATTTACTTACCGTTAGTCTTAATCTTGCTAGAAATCCGTTTTAAAATGTGGCGTCTAGGAGATTTTCTGTTGAATAATTGTTAACTTTACTTACTGCGTCCCGCAGTATACGATGCATTGCGCCTTTACAATAATCATGACGTTTCATCTCTGTGTGTACATGTTCTAATTTTCTAATAATTGCTATGAGATTAGAAATCTAAAAGACTAATGCGGTAATAGTGATGCGGTTAAAAATAGTGATGTTAAAAAAGAGAATCATAACGGTTTGTGACGACACAATTTATGTGTTCACGCTGGCTTGTCTATTAGGCACAATGCCAACTGAGATAGCAGCTGCGTTTGTCGCTGCGAGGAACGAAGCTACTATCTCAGTTAGCCATGACTAAGAAAAATGCGCGGGTGCGATCGACGCGTAGTTGTTATAAGGCAGGGGGAAGGTTATAAGGCATGTGGTATGTTGCTTTAACATTCAAACTAAGGGAAGCTTTACGCAGAATAAATGTAAACAATTTCCTTCTCTACAAAACATTTATTCAACATGGCGCTTACATGTCAATAAATATACTTTATGCTGTTAACAAATTGTTAAATGAGTGATTTCTTGCTTCTTTCGCTGGTTGCTTTGGTCACAATGGTCTTCACATTTGTTTCGTGTTGCACTTAGGGTTTTCCTGAAAATAGAATTATTTGGTAGTACAGTACAGCAATTTTAATTTCAAATTTTAAAATTACAATTAAAAAAAACCCTTATTGGGTAGAAAATACTTTATATAGGTTCATTTCCGATCACTATTATTAATGGGTGCTCATAACAGATTTACTTTACGCAAAGCACAAGATATGTTGGGCAAATATTCAATGCCAGCTGAGATAATTAAAAGGAATAATTTAGAGAAATCTGTTTCAAGAAAAATTGACTTCATAGAGTGTAGACAGTTTTGTCGTACACTTTGAATTATAGTAAAAAGTAGAGTCGAAAACCATTTTTTTCAATAATTTTAACATATAGCAAAGTCTAGTCGAAGACCATGTACATGTACAAATTTTTGACTTGTAGCAAAGATTGGAGTCGAAAAACACTTTGCCTAAAATTCCGAATTATAGTAAACAGTCTACTCAAAGACCATTTTTCTACATGAGTAAATGCCTAAAATATATGTAGATTATACTCAGGATATGAAGCTTTGGTCATTATTTCTCAACATCAGGACGGATTTCTGATCCGTTTTTTTAAGAACTACCCTTAGGTAATTTTCTTATTCTGTGCCAAGTTTCGTTTTTATCGAACAAGCAGTGATCACGTGATGTGATTTTTCATTGCAATGGAGTCTCATCGTAGGGAGCGCCGCTCGCTTTGCTCCAACAAGGGTAAAGAACAAAATGAAACAATATTTTAAACATCATTTCTTACTATTTCCAAAATTAGACTTTCTCTCACAAAAAACAAGGTGGTCAAACGACGACAGAAAACACAGACTCTTGCAGCGAGAATTCAAAATCCAACTTTGCCGTCTATTTTCGGTTTGTCGAATCAAAAACAAACCATCGAATGATAGCATTCAAAAATTAGTCTGCCATTTTCTATTCCAGTAGAGATTGTATTCTGGTGGTCATAAATGGATGGTGTCATACCTCGAGCATCATACTTCATGTCGCGAGCTACGAGGAGATGATCGCCATCCGAGTTGTTGCTATGGTTGCTAGGTTCAGACAACTCGAAATTCCCATTAAAGGTGAGAAGCAACCGGCGAATTTAGTATTAACTAATTAAAAGCTAGTGAGCAAGAAAATGTACGTCACAAGTCGTTGCATAAACGCATCCAAAGCCAGATGAAGGTCATGCCTTACGAGCACGCAATCACCAATAGTTAACGAGGCATTTTGGGCGTTAAAACTTAACCTTTATCAATGAAATAATTTTTTTTCACAATTCAGCATAAAGGCCTTGAAGCAGAATTTAATTCGAACAAGATGCGTGAGTGATGGCTGTATGTCTGACGATGAGGGAGTAACCATCCAACTTTTCGGTGATGAAGTATCTGCTTTCCCTGAATGGAAGCAATATCGGGAAAAAAATAACTTATTGGGAGTTTAACATCCTCCCCCTTGACTCTTTTAATGAAAGGGCTACAGAGAGTAATAATGATCGATTTACAAGAGTTCCCGGTAATCTCTTTTGAGGACATCTATAACAACACTAATTTTTCTTAGAGAAAATACAAACTCTGCTTACACTAGCAGACTACTAACTTCGGCATTGGTCGCCCAAATCTGGGTAAAATTTGATGTCATCTACAACAATGGTGGCCAGTCGAGCAGTAGCTGCTATGACAACCTAAGGAGGAAAACAAAATGTTGATAAATACTGAAAAGGAGAAAAAGTAGCAACAATGAAGATAGCCTCGAAAAATACTAAAACCTTTTTCCATCCCATAATGAATTATTTGTAAGGTCTTCCACTCCGAACCATACAAATACAGGGAAGTTTCAAAGGTCAGAATGAGTAAAGCCAGGCAGACACGGGAAGCACTTTGCATGAAGCACACCTGGAGTTTTCCTAATATTACTCCAGGTATTATTGAGAAAACTCCTAGGATTATTGAGAAAATACCTGGAGTTTTCTCAATACTTCTTCTTTCACGAATAATTTATTAGAGGCCATGGCCCGTAGCCGCACGCCCCTCATAACTACAACTAAATACAACACCATAATAATAACATCAGGATCAACCCACTGAGACTAACGCAAGCTGGATAATCACTCCAAAACTCACACGTGTAGAACTCAACACTAGGCCAGCCCACCTACTTCTTCTAGTTTTCCTAACAATAATGGGAGATTTCTCAATAATACCGGGATTTTCTCAATAACACTCCAGCAGTTATTGAAAAAAAAACTCGTATTATTGAGAAAATTTTCGGTATTATTGAAGTCGTAGAAAACTCGTAGTATTATTGAGAAAATACCTGGAGTTTTCTCAATATTACCTTGAGTTTTTTTTTTTCAATAATACCTCTAGTTTTCTCAACAATACCTCTATTTTTTTCAATAATACCTAGAGTGTTATTGCATAAACTCCAAGTACCATTGAGTAAACTCCTGGTATTACTTAACACACTAATGGTATTATTGCGAAAACTCGAGGTGCTTTTGAGCAAATTCTCGGCATTATTGAGAAAACTCCAGGTATTGAGAAAACTTGAAGGTATTCTCTGAATAAAGTTCCCCCACAAACGTACTAGCCAGTAGCTTGGCCAGATTGAAGCTGAACACACAAAAATGCGTGCACGACAATTTGGAGCGCTGACAATTAAATTCTTCACGTAAGTTTTTCTACCAGAGTTTGCCTTGACTTGAAGACGCTACCTTCTCCTCTGCTTCAAGGTCATTTCAACGTTGTTGCACGTACAGTTATGCATACCTGAACAAATCGTAGAACGATTACGGTTACTTTTCACACTCACTTATTCGGTTATGAAACCTTATACAGCGTCTTTTAAATGTAACTTATCCCTTAAAATAGTTATGACCTGGCACTCCACACGTGCCACGTGAGATCAACATTCAGAACGAGAAGTACAACATGAGATAGTATGTTAGACACTCCTACGTCGGCCATACTTTGTGCTAATCCTGCTGGTACAGAAGGGGATGAAAACCATACGTGCTGCCGGCTAATCGAAAATGTCTTTACAGTTAGTGAAGCTACAAAACCGGCTGAAGAACAAGTCATGCATTAAGAACACATTAAACTCCATTTTCAGTACCGCTTCCTAAAAACAATACCCTTTAGTACTATTTCTAAATAAAGCACAATTTGTGAACTGTATCAGATGTCAAAGTTAACATTTCACCTTAAAGGGTTCTGCGGTGTTTACGCCAACCTGCAACTGCGCAAAATGCCACTGTGGTAAAACTGTGGCTTCTGTGGATTTCCATATCTCCACTAAGGCTTCAGAAGTGAGTGTACGCTGTGATACAGTCAACGTTGTACCTAAGAATCAAAGATAAAATAGTACAAATTAAAGTCACTTAAAATGTGCCACCCGTGTCTTTTGTGCTGACCGGCCTGTGTGTCCATACTCGTTACGGTTAAAATTTCAATTAAAAGAATAAAAACAATGACTTACTGACGTCATTTCCGTATGCCATGAACCAAAAAGTCATGCATAGTCCTTTTGGGGGTAAAACCATAAATGGACTTTCCAGGGTTGTGGTGACCGGATTTCCAGATGGGGTGAATGGATCATAATAAATGAAGCCAGCTAAGAAACGACAAAAAACAAAATAAACGTTTGCCACATAAGGGACGAACTTCTTCAAGAAAGTGAACAGACAGTACGATACGCAAAAATATAGTGGACCAGAAAGCAGTACATAGGTATATAATTTGTATTACTTCATGGATCTGGCACAGTGGCACACCCATGGGAATGGGGAGAGGGGGTGAAGGGGATGGGGCTACCCCCCCCCCCCCCTTCCACAAAGGTCTGAAGTTAAGAATAAACTTTGATAAAAGTAGACAAGTAAACTATTTGCTACAAGCGAAAAAGTTCTAAAAATTTGCTTTTTCAGCGTTTCAAGTCACTAATATTCCTAAAAATGAGTTGTTTTAATGTGGCTCCGAAGGATTTAAAGCGTCCCTCCCCTCGTGTCCCTAGATCCCATTGATAAATTCTCGGATCCAACTTTGAAACCATTTTTGTTTTTGGTGGCCCCCCCCCCCCCCCCTCCCCTCCCCCTCCACCCGGCACTGATGCACCACTGGCATAGACGTTGTTGAAATAGGCTCACTGACTAATAATAAATATGATATTGTGCAATTCAGCAACAACTGAGTGCTAGAAATATCGCAGTATTGAAGCGGAGTTTAAGTCATGAGCTAGAATATCTCAACTCTTCTCACATATTTGTAACCCAGAGGTCTCAAATATGTGAGAGCTATGAAATTTATAATTTGGGCGTACTACCACCAGTAGCGGAACCAGGATAAAATTTTAGGGGGAGAGGGGCGATTCCAGTTCAGCTAAGGCTTGAGCTCACTATTTATCTATAGCGGTTTCAGCTCCATATTTTAGGGGGAGAATTGGTGGAGACTGGGAGGGGGATTGGAAGAGGCAGGGGAGGCTGTCTTTGAAGGTGATGGAGTTTTAAGGATTTTGGATCATTTGAAGATTTCTTCCAAGCTCTTTTTTCACTTGTATAAACACAGTAAGTAAGCCTTTTGTATAAACACAGCCACCTACAGTAAAGGCCGGATCAGATCAAGACAAATTAGGCAAGTAAAATCAACCATTGAAATAGATGGAAGCGCAAGTTTGCTACGTGCTGCCATTTCTACACCAAGCGGCGAAATTTCAAACTAACCGACCAGAGTTCCAAATTCTGTCAACAGATGACGCCACTTGGCAAACTTAACGCGTCGTTATTTGATTCGCCGTTTTGCGGAGCATTGTGGGAGGCAAAGTTGATACGGTGTTTGCTGTAGGTGGCTGTGGTATAAACACCAATGTCTGTCCACAAAAGAATTCTAGACTTAAAGAATAAAGGCCTACTTTGTTTATAATTTTGGTACTGCGCGCGAAAGCCCTTGCGTGGATATTTCTTCGAGCTTTTTCTGCCGTTATGTTCTGCTTTTCTCCTATTGTATCATACAATTCGGAAACATTTTGAAATTTGTGGGTAAAAATTAGCATAATTCTTGTTAAATAAGAATTATGTTAATTCTGTACTGGTGTATTAATATGACAATTATGCTGTATCAAACTTTAAGATCCGCAGTCAGTGAAATCACGACTTTTAAAAATAACATCATCAGCTCGCGAGGGGTTATTTTGGTTTATTAAGGCTTTTAGGAGGGGCGATTGCTCC
>JAHWFP010220791.1:2112-30877 GCA_023313725.1 Lithobius niger | reverse complement strand
TAAATTCCAAAACACACACCATAAAATCTACTATCGCTTTTCGTTCATGAGAAATATCTCCAAACGAAGTCCTCTACTACCTTGTGGGATGTTGAAG
Source organism: Lithobius niger (assembly GCA_023313725.1). NCBI lineage: Eukaryota > Metazoa > Arthropoda > Chilopoda > Lithobiomorpha > Lithobiidae > Lithobius > Lithobius niger. Next base: position 30,780 of record JAHWFP010220791.1, on the reverse strand, counting down.
GTGTGATCCTTGATTCCGTTGGGAGATTTGGTTGGTTTCGCCAGTTGCCATCGGACATTGTCACTTCCGGCTGGTGTCCAACCACAAAAATCCGAGTCAAAGGCACAGTCACTCAGATACACTGAAGCTCTCGCTGGCAAAGCTGAAATAAAGCACAAATGTGTGACGCCAAATATGTGATGATAAAGTCAAAAAAAAAAAACCCCAAAATTCTGAATGAATAGAAGGAGCCAACAAGGTGTTGAGTGAGAACTAATTCTTGTGTGCGCGGTGTATCTTGAGTCCTGCAAGTATTTTGTGAGCGGCTACGTCTTCCTGGATGGGGTGGCTTTAATCGATGGCCGCCATTGTTTCTGTAACCATCTTGGATATCAACAAGGCACTCTGCTACTGAAGACGTACAATCGATTATCTGTGTTCGTTCTGCGGAGAACTCAAGATAGGCCGCGGACACTATAAGCCTCTACGTTTCGAATTACTTCAGGTTCATTCTCAAGTGAAACCCTTAACTAAAAAAAAAACATGTAAACGCAAGACAGGCTTGAGGAAAGCCTGGAGCCCAGAGTCAATTTTCAAATTTAGAAAAAAAAATTTGTGTGTGCCCTGACAGAACTGGGATACAGGCACAACTAAAATTAATCGCAGAGAAACGAAGGGTGTGATCAGTTTCCTGACTTGTCCCCACTAATAGATCAGTGACACGGCCTAGTATTATCGTATATAACTCTATGCTGGAGCCTTAATGGGTTAGCTGCAAGGGGCACTGCACAGAGAAACAGAAGGGCGTCATACTGAAGCCGATGCTGTGAACAGTGATTTCTTAAGACCTAAAACGCGCGATTTTTGTTGTTGGAGAAAACAACGTTATTTTAAGCCTAAGAAATCCGCTCTTCCGTTGTTTTTCCCTCCATTTTTATGTAGTGCACCTTGTAGTTATGCCCTTCAAAACCCATACTGGTGCCAATCTGGTGCCAATATGGCGGCAAATGTCACTGCTCTATAGGCTTGTCCCAGGAAACTGGTCACACCTTTATCCCTCTACTTTTAATTTTAGTGTTGCTTGTGTCCCAATTCTGTCTGGGCACACACAAGTTTATTGTTAACTTTTACAGCTTGCTCCGAGGTATGTGAGGACGTACCAAATTTTTCCTCAATAATTCAAGGTGCCTATTCACCGAATTGCAGGCTACAGCATCTAGCACTACCGTTATTTAGTTCTATGTAGCACCAGATTTCAACAAGCGAAGGAATGTGCAAAGAAATTTCTTATTACACAACAAGGAAGCCACGTGCTTTCTTAATTATTGAGTGTGAAGTTGATGCGTCACGTGCACCAGGGAGCAGGTGATCAAAGTTAACGATATCACTGTCGCTCGATGGTGCCCATCTAGCGGTTCAAAATCTGCGTTTCAAAATGGTCGATATATAGAAAAAAGCGCCCGTGATTACGTTAGGCTTAACTTTACCGCCCCCTCCCTGGTTCACGTGGATGCACCATCTTTACAGTCAGTTGTTTGTTTCATAAAAAGAAATTTATTTGTGTATTCCTTCGCTTGTTGGAAGTAAGGGCTAGACAGAACTTGATGGCGGAAAATGGCTGTAGGTGCTGTAGCCTGTCGTTTGGTGGCAATCCCCCTTTAAGGAGGCCCGTGACTTGTTTGTTTCGTTAAAAGAAATGAAGTTGTGCGTTCATGCAAGCAAGCAAGTGGTAGATAGTACTGGATCGATTGTGCAGACTTTCAATCGGTGATAGTGCTCTTTAATAGTGGATTCAATCACACATGCGGCCACTAGGGTACTATTTGGGATTTAATGAACAGGTAGAGAAAAGGGGTAGATTGTCATATTTTGACTAATTTGACTTTCGTCGGCACCTGTGGATTGCTCAGCATCAGGAGCTAATGACAAATTAACACCCTCACCAAAAAATTAATTGCATGCAAAAAAAAGATCGAATTATGTATAACACCATCTAGTTGCATAGTGAGAAACATCAGTTCCTACTAACTTGGATGTTTTTTCAGCACAGTGGAAGGTACCGATACTTTTATTCAGGGACCCTTACTTATGCCTCGCAACCTTCTCCCCCTCCCCCATTTCAAGTCCCCTCTTCTGGATTTAAAAAAAAATTCTTACTTTGGCAAGTTGATAAATGTGTAGATATTGGCATTGCAGGTGGCATTGGAGGTTCAACAATATCAACTTCCGGTTCTGGTTTCGGAGTCTCTGTTGGTTTTGTTGAAGATCCGGCCGAAGTTCCATTGGAGTTCTTTCTTGGTTCCTCAGTTGTCACCGTCAGGTCGAATTGTCTACGCTGTCGATTGCCGGAAATGTTACCATTTGAGGAAGTTTCACTTGTAGAAGCCAACTTTTTAAGTGGGAACATGGCGATGTCATCGACGGCAATTAAACCTAAAACTTGAGCACCTCTGACGCCTTCAAAGGCTATCTGTGGAAATGAAACAAAATTGTTAGAATGCAAAGTTCGCTTGATAGTAGCCGGACGTTTCTTTTCCGTCGTGAGGTTTCACGACACAGAGGTATGGTGTAAAGTTAACAACAATAATACGCATTCATCATTGCGTTTATCCTGTTTATGGACGTGCATTTTGTCCCTAATCGCACGCCATACTCTTGTTTTGCTAAACTGCTTGCAGGAAAACAAACGCATGGGAGTAAAACTTTAAAAGTAAATACAAAAATAGTCGATATGAAATCATTTTGAGTTATTACAATAACAAAATTTGTTTAACATTTTTGAAATGTTAACTAGTTGTTTTTAAATAGAAAAATATCGCCATAGTTGAGTCGTCGTCCTGAACTGGTAGGAAATCGAACAAAGTCGTAAAATTGGGAAAGCATGTCTTAGTCGTGTTAAATCGTTCTTTTCAGTATTTAGGTGCGTAAAATATGTCCAAGAATTAAGAACATATAAGCAAAAATACGGAAATATCTTTCAAAAATCATAACTTTTTAAAATAATTTTTTTGCCTTAAAATAATCTGAAGCAAATTAATGCTAATATGAATAAAGTGGCGCTATTTTCTTTATTCTTCTCGATGTTCGAGAAATTGAAAGAAGTCAAGTAAGGGTGGGGCAAACTCAGTGATTCGAACCGGTAAACTTCCGACCATAGTATAGGTGGAGATATTGTCCACAATAGACCAGACGCTGGTGCTGACAGAGCCTGTCAGTCTCTCACAATGCCGTGGATGTAGTGAAAGAATAAGATGCTTCTTGAGCAGTTATGACATCTATTCTGTTCCATTTTAGATAATAATTCAGCCCCTTCTAGGTCCCTTAACTGTTTACGGGGCGTATTAGTCTCTCACACTGCCTTGCCTATGACAAAATAAGAGACTTCTTCTGTCTTCTAGTAGATAATATATGGCATTTTCTACATCCCTTAACTGCTAAAGGAACCTGTTAGTCTTTCACACTGGGTAGTAAGAAAGGCAACAGGTTCCTTCAGCAGTTAAGAGATCAAGAAGGAGCCGACACATTACTTTAACACACTTCTTCAGCATTCATGGGATGTATTCTGACGTATTGCAGACAAAATCTACAACCCTCTCATAATTTTTGCCATTTCACTATTCACATCCCCGGTATGCCTCTCCCCTGACTAGAATTCTTTCTGTTCTTTGAACCTATAAGTTCGAAAATTAAGATGTATAGAGCAGTGACATTTGCCGCCATATTGGCACCAGTATGAGTTTTGGAATGCATAACTACAAGGTGCACTACATAAAAATGGAGGGAAAAACAACGGAAGAGCGGATTTCGTAGGTTTAAAATAACGTTGTTTTCTCCAACAACAAAAATCGCGCGTTTTAGGTCTAAGAAATCACTCTTCACAGCATCGGCTTCAGTACGACGCCCTTCTGTTTCTCTCTGAAGTGCCCCTTGCAGCTAACCCATTAAGGCTCCAGCATAGAGTTATTTACAATAATACTACGTCATGTCACTGCTCTATAGGATCATTGTCGATCGGAATTAGCATCGTCAGGCAACAAGGCTGATTTTTGTCATCACTCATCCACCACGACCATCAACTACTCACACCCAACTATAAACGATTACTTGCCTGAAAGGGGACTGCAGATCGAATGGATACTTGACTGTACAGCCATCGTGGTTGTTGGTGATTTTCCAAACGCCAAACAGTTGTAGGGCGCTCACTTCCATGGCCTGTTTTGTTTAACAGCAGCACCTACAGTAACAGTGTTTTACAGTAACAGTGTTTTACTTAACATAACGGCAGTACTGTTCTATTAAAAACAAAAACAAAAAATTAAAATCAACCAACAAAATTAATTACGAGATCCTGGTACCGAACATATTTGGAAACAAAAATTACTTGCAAACACGGGAAATGGAGGAAATTAGGCGAATAGTCAAAATTCTAGTTATTGAATACTGTTATTGAAATCGCCGTCAAATCGGCATCGGCTGCTAAAATGCAACCAAAACTGATACGCATTTTCCTATAGCACAACACTATTACAGCTTCAAGAAATAAAATGTTCCATAACTTTGGAACTAAGTGAGATAAAGACATAGAGTTTGCGGCATTTTACGAAAAGAGTAAGAGCAGCATCAGACTATGGCCCTCGCTTAAAAAGTAAGGATAGGATCGGATACCGATACTGGATCTGATCGGTTGCAGATATTTGTGGTATCGGTATCTGATCTGTATCGACAACTTCGCTGAAATATTGATAACTCTGGAACCGTTTGAGGGTATAACACACGGTTTACAGCGTTTTGTTTGTGAAATCACTGAGTGTCTTACTAGCTGTCTTTTAACCGTTGGTTACTATTTACCAATTTTTTAATTTAATAATTATTGGACTTTGAAGAAAACTAAATCATTGATAAAAAATTAGGAATTAACATTTGGATCTCTGCATCGGTACAAATTTTTAAAACTGGACTGGTACTAGTATTGGTCGGTAAAGTCAGTGTTGGCACAGCCTTATTAAAAAACATGTAAAATAAGATGGAATTACCCAGAATGTCGTTAAATCTCTATAAATACCTAAATCTAGAGCCGTATTGATGGGGTATTTGATGTAGTGGTCTGGTTATGGTTACGATAAATCAATATAACTGTGAAATGTGAACGAGCACATTCGTTGCACGGCACATAGAATAGTCAAACTGTTCACATAAATCTCGAGAGCTGGACAGAGCAGCCAAGCAAAAGTAAACTTGAGTTAATCTGGCGTCCTAAAGATCACTACATGCCGGCTGTTGTGGAATCCGGTCCCAATTTTTGTATGACAGTGTGCAACAGGATGCGACTATGGTGGGAGTGGTTTGCTTCCAAAGCAAAGCATTTGTGGATGTCACTTCGAGAGCCCAGCTCCTTCTTTCAAACTACATGCTAGAGAGAGCACCCTCTGTTCGTCCACCATCGAGACAAAAGGCATGATGTCTTCGGTATCTCATCATTGGTTCTGCCCTTGACCTCCTTCCACGATCTCCTCCCACGATACAATAAGGATGACGCCATGCGTATTGTCTTGGCAGTGGACAGAAGACCCTCTGTTTAGTCCACTGCCGTGACATTAGACACGGTGTCATCTATATCTTATCCTGGGAGGGGCCAAAAGAGATGGCCATGACATCATGCTGACTGTGTCGGCGATGGACTGAACGAAGGGTCTTCTGTCCTATGCTTAACAGGCTCTTACATAGAGGCCAACAAGGGAGAGAGTGGGGGAGGACACCCACAAGTGGCGGTGGACCAGTTTGCAACAGTAAAGGTAGTTCCACTTAGGAGTAGGATGTGGGTTAGGTAATTTAGTAACCAATGTCCACAGTGCTGTGCATGTAACGGATGCATTACAAATGGGCTTGCGGAAAACAACAGATAAATTAACACGCCCCAGAAAGCAACAGTGTTTTCAAACTCTCTCTCTCTGTATAAAGTTTTTTGTGTGCGTGTGACATTTTGAGAATCGTGTAGAAGTGTTCCATTTGCTTTACCTGCAAAGCTCCTAATCCATTAACAGTTGCTACAGGTGAGCTGATGTAGACCCAGAAGCTGAGACACGTAGTTTCATTGGCTGGCGGTAAAACGGCACTTAACAGCCTTGATCTATCCAATGGATTGTGTTGGAAATTGTTCGTTTCAAACTTCATGTAGCCATCTAAAACGAAAAATTAGACAGCATTATTTTTCCATTCACCTTTTAAGGAAAAACCAGGAAAAGATCACAAACTACTGAAACCATTCATTCACTTAAAAACAAAAACGCAAAAGCAACATGAACTTCAATTGAATGTTCACTTACATTTTCGGTAATTATTCAATAGTAGAGTGTTCTATTGCAAACCTATCACCTTCATCAGAAGTAAACGAAGTATTGTAAAACATCTGACGAAAAATAGCAAACTGTGGGAGAGCTAACTAATTAGACTGAACAAATTTTTCTAAGGGAAACTGGGGAACTTTGGGGTTAAGTTAGGGTTAAGAAGCTTAATAAAAAGACTTAGTTTAGGTTGGGGGAAAATAGCCTAACCAAAATTGGGCCTACTAGAGGCCTAACAGCCAAAAATCCCCCAACTAGGAGACCTAGCAGGGGTTAAGGGAGGACCAGCCAGTTGGCTGGCCCGAAGGCTTTCTGATTTTCCATGCTGGCCCCCTTGCTTAAATACGTTTTGGTAACCCCTGACAAGCGCGAAATGGCCAGGGTATTATGGGTAATAGAAAGTTCCAGAAGGTTATAGAGGCAGGAACCGGAAATATAATTACAGGGCATAGATCATGTCCACCTATGTAAGATTAGACACACAAGACTAAAATTGGCCATGGAACACACACCTTGAGCTCTTAGATTCAAAATTCATGCTACAAACTACTGATGTATATTCCTGGTTTTTGTTGCACCAGCCACTTCTGGTCTAACCAGTGGCATAGGAATAGGCCCTGCAGGCCATGCACCGCAGGGCCCACCAGGAGGCTAGGGGGCCCTTACACCGACATGCAGTGTAGGCCTACATGCAATTTCAAAAATCCAACTGACACGAATCCAACAAAACAACTACAACGCCCGTTACTGCAAGCAAACAACAAAGCAAGTAGCGCTCACTGAGAGACAGACTATTGCTGCTAAGCAACGAATTGGTCTCATTTCCTGCATCAAGCTTCTGGGCTTTTACTGTAAAAAATTTAAAAAATAAGATGGCAACTCGACACCACAGCTGCCTTATATGATTTAAGACAGCCTTATAAAGAAAAAAAAATTTAGGGGTGCAGTGATAACCAAAGGTTTAGGCCTAATTGTTTAAGACACGGGGGGGGGGGGGGGGGGGCTCAAACACCTTGCAACACCCCTGGGTCTTACATGGCGGCGAGCTTTGGCCTGATAGGTGTTAGGTTTCCACAGAACACTACTTTTGAATAATGATGGAAAATTTAAGTGAACATTCAGTTGAAGTTAATTTCGTGGCTTCTTCATTTTTGTTTTCAAGTGATGGTATGTTAATAGCCACAGCCAGCAATGGTTGCCGGTTGTTTCAAACTAATGAAATATTTAGCCATTGAAAATGTGTGTTTGCATACGTCCTATGCCAGGTCTTTAAACAATTAGGCAACCAGTTAATTTGTTATTCTGTGAAATAATCATCACCTTTAATTAATTACTTAATTACTAAATTATTCTTTTAATTACTAAAGTATTCAGATAAGTTTTTAGTTAGGGTACTTTGAAACTACCCAAACGTTGGTTATGTCTCCACATACTAACCATTCATGGCTGGAGGCAGTAGCGTATGTCCACGTGGCGTGTTCATCAGGTTTCCTCCAGTGACCAGTGTCCACAAATCCGGACTGCCATTGGCTTGTTCGGAACGCATAACTTGCCAGTTACAGCGCTCACCAACGAAAGCGCATTCCGCTGAAATTAACATAAACTTTATTTTTTCGTATTTTTATACCAAAATTGAAAATTGCCATAAGCAAGAGCCGAATTTCACTTGCCTGGTCGCTGGCTTCCAGATGCGGGCAGAGCTAAAATAGATTATTAAAAAAAATAATGATTTTTCTCCTTAAAACGTAACAAGTATCGATGTTAAAAGGACGTACGTCTCACTGTTTTTGTGCAACATTTACACAGGTGTAAATAAATGCACAAAAAACGTCTCGTACTACAAAGGAAAAAAATAGCAAACGAACACGTTTGCAACATTTATCTATATTTGAACTAATGTTGCAAAACTGAGTCGTACGAGAAAGTCAACGTGGAGGTAACTGTTAATTTAGAAAACTATGCCATTTCGTGTTGCAGAATTTAAATAAAAACTGTTGCTATCTAATGGGTAGACAATTTTACACAATCTGTATAACTAAGATCGAAAAAATTTGTTTGTTTGTGTGTGTCGCCAGATCACCGTGATTCCCACTCTAATTCTTATTTCTTTTGTTTTTGCGTCCCGAAGTGGGGATCTCGACAATCTCATTTCTGTTGTTTGTTTGTATCTCTGTATAATTGTCGATATAAGCAAGAATTTATAGGGTTTGGGAGGAGAATTTGTAACTCTAAAAAGTCCCTATTGAAACACGTTAGATTCGTCCCCATTAGTTCAGTCCGAGTTTTCAGAGGGCGCCACGTGTTCTATCTGGTAATGTTTGCTCATTTTTCACCCTAAATCTAAAGGAAACTAAATTACAACTAAGCTAGGCTAAATAATAATTAAATATAAGCTAGTTTCGTTTAGTTTAGTTTAATTTTAGGTAAAAACTGAGTAGAAATTCCCACATAAAACACGTGGCGCCCTCTATAAACTAAGACTGAACTAATGTGAATGTATCTAAGACGTTTTAAGTATGGGTCTCAGTCACATTGGCACATTGGCATTGCGAAAAATATGGTATGTGACAATTTATTTTAATTTTTCACATATGTTCACAATGTATATATGGCAATTTGTGAAATACTTGAAAGAAGAAGGAGGTTCCGTGAAAAAAAATTGGATTTCAATGCCAACCAACCAACTTGACATGCTGTAATGCTAGATTTTATTTGGAATCAAATTGAGTCATCAAATGCAGTTAGCAAACGGGAAAACTGGCAACTGCAACTGAGCAACTGCTGAATTTTAAGGCCTGCTCTGCAAAGCCCAAAAAAAAATTAAAATTAAAATTCCACCAAAACTGTACAGTAGCCACGATGTGACCACAGTGGTAGGAAAATTTCAAACCCACATCACACCGAATTTCTAAGTTCCTTAACAGAGGAATGACCAGGTAACGGAATACCATCCATCCAGTAAGTACCCACTGGGTCACTAAAGTTACTGATATGGAAACTTTTTTCATTTTTGCTAGACGATCTCATCCTGAACATTACCACTGCATTGTCCTGAAAGTCGGTGAAGGCACCGTGGAGTTTGAGATTGTCCGCGGATTTCTGTAGGTGGTTCCGGGTTAAGGATAAAAAGCGACCTTACGGTCCAAAAATTGATTAGGGAAAAATATCCCTAAGGTCCCAAAATTTAAGACAAAGATCGCCCTAAGGTTCCATGAATCAAGGAAAAAGAAATGTAATTGAAGTATGCTGGCTGGAAATACATAAGCTTTTCTCAAAAAATAAGAATACTTTTAGTTGTTTGGACAAAAGTGAGTAAATGAGTTTCACCATTTTTTCACATTTTGTTGCTCGATTTTCTTTAAATGTTTACCTCAGGCAAAACATTGGGGCATGTTGTGGCTTGAAATCTGGAAATTTTTCTCAATAATACGTTTATTCGCTTGGGACCAAGTTGTGTAATAGCTGGTTCACACCGCCACGATAAACGAACGACAAAAGTAAGGAACGGCGGCGACCAACAGCACTGAAAATTAGACCCTGTCACACCAGCACGACCGACCGACGAACAATCAACAACGGACCAATCAACGCTGTAGAATGAGTAGAGCTGGTACGCTTACTTTTCAAAACTGGGCTACATGGCGACGATGTGCCTAAACGATACATCATACTGCGATTCTCCGTTTTATTTAATAAATCACACCGCCATTGAATACAGCACAATTTTTTTAGCTGTTCTCTATAATTATCTCCTTGCAGCGATATTCGCGTAAGCAACGAGCATTAATCGAAGCTTCGACGTGATCTCCGCCACCATCTTGCATTTCGCCGATCGTGTTCGTAGCGGCTTGTCAGCCATTGGTCTGTCGGTGGGTGACGTCGGCCAGCAACGCTGATAATGAAAAGTTGCGTTTGCTCCGACCAGAGCCCCCTAAGAAAGGGGGGCTCTGCTCCGACCGACAGCGAACGACTGCGTATGACTGCCTGAGGGGCTGGTTGTAATAGCGACTGTCGGTTGTAACTTAGCGGTCGTGTTGCACGGTAAATCGGTACTCACGGTATTGACGATAAAAAAAAATTACGGTATCAGTAATTACCGTAGCAGCGGTATTACCGTGATTATGGTGCTGACGACCATTCATGAACCAGCTTTACCCTCTTTTTGTTTTTTCATGGCAGTAAATTCGCACAAGTAAAAGCCGATACAAAGGTTTGAAATTTGCACGAGCCTGTGTGATCCGATTCCACTGCTAGGCAGAGGAAGTGCCTAAATTGCAGGGGGGGGGGGGAGGAGCAGCTCTTCAGTAACAATCGTGTTCGAGCGTATTTATGTTGTCGATGTCGTAGCATCCAATTAAAAAGAAAGCGAAGTCCCACTATTAGTAAACAAATTAAATGCAAAGAGCCATATTTGATACTTTTGTGCTCAAGTGATAATAGTGCAAAATTATTTCCTAAATTACCGTGATATTACCGTACACCGCCATTTTCAAAACCGTACCGTACCGTCCTGCAAAAACTTAATACCGTGCAACACTAGTACTCCATACCACCATTCGATGGTCCATTTAAAAAAAAAATGCCTGCCTCTGTAAAAGTCCACAATATTCACTTACGATCTGGTCTCTATCTAGCATCAAGCACAGCTACAAAACGAAATGCATGGCAATTAATTATATTATAACGGTGTCATGTACTTCTGCTTCCCCCTCCCCTCCCCAGGTAGTGCAAGGGGCCTCAAAAATATTCATTGTACAGGGCCTCCACTTACATTAATCTGGCCCTGACCAAGAATTAAGATATACAGGTGTTCGTCATTGAACAAACATTACGAAAACATGTTGAAATAGTGGTCAGTTTATATAGGTGTCGTTTTTATTTGTCTTGACACTCAAAAGCAGTAAAAATGTTAAAATATTTATCCGCGGAGTAATATTTGCAATAAAAAAAAAACACATAGTTTCGTGTGCTAAACATTATCGTCATCAGACAACATACACACATAATAGAACATTAGTCTGCCAGGAGAGCACACAGACTTCCGTAGGAACAAACGAGGAGTGAATAACGGTATTAAGGGTGTTTAAGATTCATCACTCTTTGTTCCAACGCAACTTCATATACTCCTGACATTGTAAAACAAAGCTTACGTGCACAAGACCCTGGCTGAAAGGAGATATCATCGACGGCAATGTTTCCTCTTCCTGGAATTCCTATTGTTCCGTCTATTACTACCTGGAAGTAAAAATTAAAAACTAACTGCTACTGGAAATTGTAACAGCTTACAATCGGATTCAGTTTGCGGACACCATGTCTGCACCGAAGCAGGAAACTGCACTACGACTGGCCCACTACAGTTATTCACTTCAGCGTAAATGTGACGTTTGGTTGTCTTCTATCTAGGGAATGAGACAGGACGGAAAGCCATATGGGCTCGAGAAGCGTTAAATACTTTATGTATGTAAACCTATTTACGTTGTCTTTTGGACTTAAATGTCAGACTACCTGAGCAGAGAATTGAACCCACGACCTTTGAAACGGTATGCCGTGGTCTTACCGCAAAGCAATACTGGCACGGTATGTCAGTATGGCTCTGCGGTAAGAGCTCGGCAGTTGGTTTCAAAGGCCGTGGGTTCAATTCCTTAGGTCAAACAGTCTGACATTTAAGTCCAAAAAGCAACCTAAATAGGTTTGCATCCCTATTTATCGACCTAGGGGACTGCCGATAACATTATTAGCACATCCGAAACCGATAACTTAACCATACCTTTCCTTATTCTAATAATTATCATGATTATCTATGATTATCACTTCAGATGTAGGCATTTACAGTGTGGTAACTCTGTTTTCTCGAGTTACTCCCAACAAACGCTCAACCAGGTACGGGAAAAAAACTTAATTTTACGTCAAAAACGTTTTGACCCCCAAGCCAGTTGTCCACGGTGGCGATCCTAGCCACCACTGGTTGCATTTAGTATGTAGAAATGTATGTGAAGCCTTCTATTAACTTGATATGCAACGTTTCACTGACTTTGCTTCAGGGTAATAATATAAGGAAGCGTGTAAGGCGGCAATACTTTTACGAGAATGGTGTCCATTACTAGTTTGTCCAAGGTTCACCATTGCTAACGTAGAATTTAGAAGAACTCACCTGGTAGTCCTCTCTGCTGGAGATTGTCACTTGTGCAGGAAACCAAGAATGTCGATCAAATCCTCCCCCGAGTGCTTCCACAAGAGACCAGATGTACACGGGTGATGTATTGAGTTTTGAAGCTGGCAAAATTCCCACGGACAGATTGCCAATGCCTGTTCCGAACTGCGATACCCAAAACTTCATACAATACGGTTCTGAAACATAAACCAATTTTAAAAGTAAACGGGTTAATTCTTTGATTATTTTTTTAAAACAAGTAATGTTAGGATAATGTCAAAGGGTTTGTTTTCAGCTAACATTTGTACCCGCATCTTGTAAATAGAATTATCCTCTATTGCAATTATCCTGGTGAAGTAGTCAGTGTTAACTAATTCTGCTTTAAATTAAAATGTTCTTAAAGTACAACAGTATTTAAACAGACGCAAATTTCTCGTTGGTACATTCGATCATTTAAATAAAAAAAAATGGTTCGGAGGCCTTTAAGCTCAATAAATTATTCAATTCAATTCAATTCAATTCTTTAGCCTATACCTAGCGGCTGGCGTTTGATGATTGGCATTGTTCCCTAATTGCTAAATAAATACAGATGCAAAGCTATTTATGTTGCCTTTCGGACGCATATCTCAGACTTCCTACGTGGTGAACCAAATCCACGACCGTTGAAACCACCCGCTCAGGCAGTGTAACATATAAGTCCAAAAGGCCACGTAAATATGTTTGCATCTGTATTTATTTAATCCTCTGAGCCGATGGGCTTTTCGTCCTGTTCCCTAATTGCAATGTTTAAAACAATGTAAAACAATAAAACTTATCGTTCAGGGCTCCGTAACTCAGGCCGACTCGACCGAGTAAAAAGTTTTCTCTTTGAGGATGAAGGAGAACGAAATATCTGGCTTAGATCATGTTTCAGATTTTAAATAGGTGCAGTAGTTTTTTTCTGAAACGGTGACAGAACTAAAGGAACAACAACAACAAGTGAACAGTTGTCAAATTTACGTGTGGCTCCCGTCTTTTACTCTTGCACAGAATTGCATACTTATTGGTATGAATATATATCCTTTCATACTTATCTACCATCTGGCCAAGTTTGGTCGAAAAATATCGGATTGGAACGGAGATAATAATTGTTTTAGTTTTGCACATATTTACGTAATTTTCGGCCAACATCTTGTGTATATAATATATACTGGAAGTAATTATTTTCGGCCAATATCTTGTATTTTCACAAAACTTGGAGAAGCTTCGGAATATTTTTTGTAACCGAATTGGTCTTCAATCTGATTAATAGTTTGGAAAGTTACAAACCAAACACTATCTTGGACACCATTATTAGCAGCCGTCTTGGTTTTTAATGAGCTGATTTAAAACCATGCAAATAAATTATGTCGTTCAGCCTAACGTCAAAATGTATTCTAACCAAATTTTGTGAGAATCGGTGCACAAATGCCAAATTATCGCGTTGGAACGAGCCGAAATTACCTTTGGGCGAACCCCACCCCACCATCACACAGAACGAAAAACCAAGTATGTGGATCGTTCAGCATATTTTCAAAGAACATGTGAACATGTGTACCAAAAGTTCGATCGAATCGGTTCATGTGCTTGGCCGTACCGATGGTGAAAGTGTCGTTGCTCTGGTAACAACGCTACCTGAATTAGATAAATCTGACATCGTTTGAGTAAATACGTGCAGTCTTTTAATCCGTGACAATATGAATAGAAACAATCCTGTCGAATAATTTTGCCAGTCGCGTATGAACTGACATTATTAACTGTTTTCGTTACGAACCGGTAGAGCTAAAATCGACGCCATATTGGAATTTCAGATGATTTCTAGCTTCTTACTGCGAGAATACCAAGACGAGACACAACGTAAACATGTCTTAATGGAGAATGTGGCTTCCGAGCTGCCTAATCTAGTAACCACAGTAACGATGCGGATGTAGATCCTATCGTCGTGGCTCGCGACACGCAGTATGATGCTCGTGGGCGTGAAGGAGACAGTTTATGGCAACAAGAAAACAATTCCTGCTGCAGTACAACATGGAACCTGACTTCTGGATGCCTACCTCACTGGTTTATTTTCTATTCGACAAAACCAAAATGGGCGCCACGTTGGATTTTGAATTTTAGCTGAGTGATACTACGTTTTCTACCATCGTTCGATCACCACTAGTAGCTTTTCTTTGTGCGACAGAAGGTATAGTTTGGAAAAGACAACAATGTTTAAAATCACTTGTTTAAAATCATTGTTGTACGTCATCATTTAGAATAAATTTAATTGTTTATGTAATGACTCATTCTGTTAGTAGAAAGAAACTAGAAACTCATCATAGATAATAACAAGAATTTGTAGGGTTGGGAAAGAGAATTTATAACTCTAAAAAGTCTCTATTGAAACGCATTACATTCATTCCTATTAGTTCCATCCGAGTTTTCAGAGGGCACCACGCGTTCCATCTGGTAATTTTTGCTCATTTTTCAGCCCAAATCTAAAGTAAACTAAATCAAACTAAGCTAAACTAAATAATAATTAAATACAAACTAGTTTCGTTTAATTCTGGGCTGAAAACTGAGTAGAAATTCCCACATAAAACTCACGGCGCCCTCTGTAAACGTAGACGGAGCTATTAGGAATGAATCAGTAAAGAGTCTCAGTCACAAATTCTCCTCGCCAACCCTATCAATTCTTGATAACAACGATAAACCAGCAATAGCTTTCGGTGGAGAAAGTCTTGTAACGTAAATGCGTCCTGAAGACAATAAAGCTTTGTTTATTTTATTTATTTTTTTCTGTGGCTGATGAGAAGCAGAAAACTCCTCCATTTGTTAGCTCGCCTTGCAACACCAAAGCCGTGCTGAGAAGTTTCACGGGCAGCTACGCTCTTGGGAATATCTTCGTAATGGCCGTACCATCTCCGATGTGCAATCCCGTACACATTCGGTATAGTCCTGTACGTATAATTCAGCACATCATCCTTATGGTGCATAATCCATGTCAAAAAGTTTAAAACAACTCAATTTACTTGACTACGCACTGTAAGGCTTCGACTTAAATCACCATTTCGAAAGCGTTGCCCGCATTCTAAGCGCCGGTGCACACGTGCGGTCGCCGTTGCGGTACCGCATTTGCGGTTTGGTTTACGTGCAATCTGTTGGGTACTGCACACGTACCTGCGTCGACCTTGCGTTATCGCCCGCCGCTCGTGTGGTCGTTTTGCACCGTAATTTCCCCCGTCAACGCAGCGGTACCGCAGCGTTAAAAAAAAACGCAATTGCGTCTCTGAGTACCTTGGGTGACTTGAGCGGTGCACACGTCCGCCGTTTACCGCAAAAGCGTTACCGAAAATGGCGTCCAATTTCGAAGAAATAAAAATGGAATCGTTTATTGGGGGAGTAAAGAACTATCCTGAAATATGAAATGTTGCTGCAGAAATGATTGTAGACTCATTGGGAAGTAATTAAAGAACCTATCCGAATTTTTTAGTTAATCTGCAAGGGATGTATAACATTTTTTCCCCCTGGTACGTCTTAAATTAGTACATCAATGTACCAAAATTCGTCGCATTGGTTTTAAAATATATTTTTTGTTCACGAGGTAGGCGAAAAAAAGCAATATCGTCTCATTGGTTTCAAACTATAATTTTTTGTAGACGAGGCCAGGGAACCGAACGCGCACATACGTCACGGAAGCAGCACCGCAGCGTCAACAAAACGCACGTGTGCATTGATTGGCTGCGTCACCGCAGCGGCGCCGCGCGTCCAGAAAACGCACGTGTGCACCGGCGCTAAAACAGCATCCACGTTCCAGATTCTACATCACCCAATAGGCTGATGTGGGTCACGTGATCTCGTTTTAGTTATGAAAATCGCGGCGCTGCTGCGAATAGTGTTGTTCCATTTTTAATGTACCGCTATTTTCATTATATTGCTCGAAGATTCTACGATGCTGCATCCAGGAGTTGAAACGGTGAAAAGGCGCCTTTAAAAGCAGTTGTAAAATCCTCTCTACCCCAAAGTGAATTCTTAAATATTTTATGCTAAAGAAAACTTTACTTACCGTCTTGTGCTGAAAAGACAGGGCTGAGGAGTCTTGCTTGATCACGTGATCGACGGGGATATTGTGAATTTATAAACAAATAACCTCCGGCTACAGGAGGAAAAAAACACAAATTAATTGATTAAAAGCATGCGTTTAGGCCGGTTACGTCCCGTTTCGCCAAATCCCGTTTCGCCAAATCCCGTTTCGCCAAAAAGAAAGCAGATTAACAGCTTTTGCCTCAGGGGCCAGTCCCGTTTCGCCAATTCCGTTTCGCCAAATATCGTTCACGAAATTTTAGCCACACGAAACATTTAAAACATTTAAACACGAACATTTATAACATGATAATGGTCAGACATTTATAGATAAACACCCATTTTGCAAAATATTTTTTTGTTTCAAATTGCGTGCCTCGCTCGCGCTGCCGGGCTCGCTGCGCCTAAACACATAACATCAGAAAACACAACTAATCTAAAATTACTAACAATTAGGCATGCCGTTTTAACTTTTGCAATGTTACATTTTTGAAGAATATTTTGATTCTGAGAAACGGGAGTCTGCAAGACAGGAATTCCCGTTTGGAAAAGGTTAACCATCACGTGTATAACTAACTATTCTTAAAACAGAACCTTGGCATTGACGTAGTGACGTCGAAACATTCTAAACAATTATATTTAAAGCACACATTTTTCCGTCTATATTGCCAGTTTTCAAAACGCTAATAAATCAACTGGACTTACCGTATTCTACCACTGCTTGTCTCTGTTAAATGTTTGCCTTTTAAAGCCCCATTACATAGAAATAAGGTACGGGTATTAAATTTCCCGTGTACGTAAAATTTTGTCAAATTCGTTTTGGCGAAACGGGATTTGGCGAAACGGGAGTTCACCTTTAGGCCACCTGAAACCATACTGCTGATTTTAACCGCTTAACACTACACTAAAATTAAACTATTGCAAATGCCCAGAAATGCAGTGTACAGTAAAACAGTGTACAGTAACGTGCTACCTGACTAAACTTTTGCCGCCCAAAAAACGAACGTTCCAGTTTATAAAACTGAGCTAAAAATTAGACATAAATAGACTACATTTCTGTCCAAAATAACTATAAACGCGGATATGACTAGCATTTTCATGGGCTAATTTAATGAGAAATAGTGAACGATCTACAGTCCTGTACAAGTGAAAAAATTATTAACACTAATAATTATTTTCTGTGCATTTCGAGGGATGGGAGAGATTACTTTTGGATATTGATGGGGGGGGAGGAGTCAAGATTTCTTTCCAGGATCTTGTAAATGACGGGGGCGAAAGGGATTCGTCGAAAATTTCGCGGCCGGGAGGGCCCCCCCCCCCCCCCCCCCGCCTCCCATAAAAACGACGTCTAGGCTTTTATCGATCTACTAACGGAAATTCAGTTTAAATTTTAGACGTGGAAATACTAGAGTCAAGTCCGTGTTTTTAGTGTTAATAATTCGTTTGTATTATTAAATTCGTTAATAATTCGTTAATAATACCGATCATTAACGTCCAGTTTCGTACTAAATTTAAATTTAGACGTGAAAATATTAGAATACGTCCATGTTTTTAGTGTTAATAATTTGTTTGGACAGGAATGTAGACCATTCACGTCCAGTTTCTTGCTCAATTTTGTAAGGTGGAATGTTTGTTGTTTGGACGGGAAAAGTGTGTAGTCAGGTCGCACGTTAAGCTCCGCCTCCAAACATCCCGCCCAATCAGCCGCGAGACGTGAAAGGAAGAGAGTCACGGTGGACGTGGAAGAAGCCACTTTGTTAAGTTATCGATATAGTAATTTTCTTAAACTTAAATACAGTTAGCTTGAAATTAATGCGAATTAGACACGCACGCAGCCACACACATCTTTGTTGCTGCCCTTCATCCACCGGCTGGAGAGAAAGTGGGGTGATAAAGTACAACTGGCTCATATTTCCTGTCTTGTCAAGATTATAACGATTACTTTGGTTTGCATCTTGTGTATTTGCTTGGAAAAAATTCAAAATCTTAAAAAATATTCGGAACAAAGTGTAGTGTACTGAAAAAGGTTTAGGCCTAATTAAACAGGTCTGCAGGGCACTTACCCCCCCCCCCCCCCCTTCTCTGCTAGCCACGGCACCGGTTGATTACCGTTTGTTGGGTACTGTATGTTGGGAGTCTTTCCGCTGGGGGCATTTTATCTCGGGGCATTTTGTTGGGAGAGTTATTTCCCAAAACCAACATGGTTGTGCTGCCAAACAAAGCGTTGGAGCGACGTGTGCCATCAAGGACCGTGATGGCAGATTCGTCAAAACACGTGCGTATATGAAAGCACCCGTGCAGCAATCATAGACTGCAATCCACGTCACCGTACCGTTTCGAAACTGTTGCACGTGAAATATTCCGGGCATTCAAAGGAGTGATATCAACACACCAAAACATTCGCCAAGTTAATCGCACCGAATAATACTTTGGACGTTAAATGAAAACTTGAACACTGCTATACCGAAAGTAGCAATGGTCTAGTTTTCATTTAACCTTCGAACTGTTAGTCGGTGCGATTAATTTGGCGAATGTTTCGGTGTGATGATATCACTCCTTTTGAAGGGCCGAACCGTTCGGAACTTGGCGGCCCCTTTTGCCAGTTTTGGTTTTTGATATGATATTCCTTAACATGCCCATAAGTTCACCATACCTGTGACCGCGTCTTCGGCCTTGGTGATATGTCCATGCAGTGGTCCTGTGTCGCTCGACGTGCTTCCCCATCCCAATTCCCAATCAAAATCATCATCTTGTTGGGTGTTATTCCACGCACACGTATCGACATCAAAGTTACAATCACCTGAAACGAAATAAGTGCAGTTTGTGACTAAGTCAAGGGAAAAGATAAAATAGCTCAAAAAACGGGAATTACCTGTAAATATTAGCATTAACGAAGGTGCTGAATGGAGCCAACGTTGTGCACAGCGAAGATGGCAAGTGAGCAGCAATTACGACGGGAAAAAAAATAATACAACTATAACATATAATTTTTCGTCAACTTGCTGCTCGCTGGTCATTTTTAGCTGTCCACAGTGTTTGCTCCATTCTCTTTCTTTTCGTTTATAAAAAAAAAAATAGTTCAGTATTGTTCGGAATACGTTCAGAACCATCACAACATGACCAAAACACAGTGTCACGTCATTTCGTCATACGAATCGAACACGCACGCAAGATGGTGGCTGCTGACGATAAGCTGATTTTAAAATTAAATCTAGTTATCACGGACAATAACAACAACACATTGCCATCGCGATTAAATTCTAGCTATGAGATTGCAAAGACGAGTCGTTGCATAAACGCGCCCTTACACTATTTAGGAGTGGGGGTGCGCAAAATCAAGGGCTTAAACCCCTAACTAGACGGGCTGCTCGCAACTGCATTACGACCCGGGATGGTGTAAGAGAGACGTCAAAATCAATCGATAAACGCAACTCCAACCATATGATTGCTGCAATTCTGACCTTGTAGGGACGTAGTAACGCTTGACTTCACACGGAAATTTCTTATGTCTGGTTAGAACTTTACGGTTTCCATTAAATGCACTGTGACACTCTCGCATTTCATTAACAAAAAGAGGTTACAATGGAAATTGGTCCTACCTCTGCAAAATCCTTTGAAAAACTGTGTGTTGTCTATAGCTATGTATCCTCGGTGCACCACAGGTGCTGGGTTTACGTCATGTATGACTCCTTCAATAACGATCTGAAAAAAAGTGAAATTACGATTATAGTGGGATGCCAATACTCCTAACCAGTCGGCTGAGTTAGTTCGCTGTGCTCGGGTTTACAGGAAACCCTCACAAATCTCTATTTTCGTTCAAAAATGGTGGAAGTTTGGAGAATCATAGCGATAGCAGAGCAAAGGTCACTGCCATAAAGTTTAAGTTTAATTAACACTCAATGAGCCAAAGGTAGATTTTACATAAAAAGCCCTGAAGACTGGTGAATGGGTTGAATTTTTCCATCAATCATCATCAAATTAAAAGACGGGACGTGCGCACTGTTAGGTCTCGTTTTGTGTATCGGATCATTTTGCATTAATTTGTGATTAATTTCCCTGAATTAGTACGCTATAAGTTAATGAAATGGTTCTCAGGAGAGTGGTAACTAAAAAATTGACACGGGAAAACAGTGTTATTTTTTCTCCTTTAATTCGCAAGTTTTCAGATACGGGAGAGGTTTTTGTTCACCCAGAAAAAAAAAAACTCCAATAGCCGAATTTTAGTTGCGTTGTTGTACAATATTAGTTGTACAATATGTTTTAATGTCAGGATCAGCCACGTTCGTAGTGAATTGTTTTCACTGGATAAAGGTCTGTCTATGGATCAAAGTTTTTCGCTGTAGCACACCTCTGAACGGCCCTTGACTCGTTTCGAGGCCATCATGTAAATGGAGCTCGGGCTAAAATGGTCATCGGCTCCAGGAAGTGTTTGGTGAAAGGTTAATAATTAATAAGTGGCAAAAGCGCTGTCGCGGAACTTCTTTGACTATGGATTAAAAAAAAAACCTTTCATGCTCTAAGAAAAAAAAAAACATGTGTGTGCTCTTTAGAACCACTTAATTAAATTTTAGTGGCCTTAATGATGTCTGATGATGCGTAAGATTCAAACCCCATGTTCAGTTTTATTGATTTGCGAACTTGTATCCACAAAGAAAGCAAGGAATGCATGTGATACATTTGAAATAAATCACTAACGGTTCGCACAGCACCACACTAAAATACGTAGCCTAAATCAACTTCACCTGATATTGGGTAGGGGACATGAATGAAACAGTAGCCCTTCTCCAGTCTTGCAGCTGCGTCACGTCCTTAGTCTGCCAAAGTATTTTCCTCCTAAACAGTTTGGCAACGGTTGGTTCGTCGTCCGGGACTTCGGTATCATCACTGTCGAGGTCGTAGATCAAAACAACTCGGAGAGCGGACACGCCAAGTCCCCGAAGAGAGTACCAAAATGAAAAACAAGCGCCGTGGGATGTGGTGTGGGGGAGGATCGGAGTGGACAACCACGTGACCATGGTCGGAGAGATGGCCGCTTGTTTTTGAGCCGTTGAGGCGTCAAATAGCAAGTAATGGCCAGCTGAAACGAAAGTTTTTTCATGTTGTACAATACAATACAAAATGGTGGCTTGAGCATGCTCATGAGTCAACACCCCCCCCACACCCCCCCCCCCCACAAAAAAAAAAGAAGATAACCCCAGTTATTGCATGCTGTCATAGCCGGCCTTGAATCTTGATAGGGAAGGTGCGGTTCACCACTGGAACTTCAACTTTAACAGCTTTATTAATATTCAGTGACGTAGCTACGTTAGGTGGGGCCGGTGGCAAATTAGCCCTTGGAGTCTCCCCTCCCTAATGTACAGGATATCCCATAAAAAACACACGAGCTGAAAAATGTCTAAGTCCAACTTGTTTTCTAATTTTTTTTTATTTTTTAATAGGGAAAATAGTGACTACTTTTTCGTACTGCAGTCGAGGGGTCCTATTTCCAGTTTTTTTGGGAAAAAAACTTGGAAAAAAAGTTTGGACTTATAGAGAAAGTTTTCAGCTCGCGCGTTTGTGAAGGACCACCATATGTTTTAATGAAAGGGGGATGGACCGACGGAGAGGCTCAAAATTCATTTTTTAAATGTAGTTTAACTAGTGTACTTACAAAAGAGCCTTTTTTAAGTCTAAATAAATGTTGTTTTCTTTCGGTGGCCCCCTGAGGCTGGGGGCCATTCTGCCACCCTTGCCACCCTGTAGCTACGCCACTGTTAATATGCCAAATCGCTCTAAAATGGCATTATCTACATAATAATCCTGGAGGCCGGCGAAACGGAAGGCTAAATTAAAAGGGAAAGGTAAAAGGAAAACCGGAAGGACAACAATCACTTTAATCGCTTCTCATTGTTTTCGTACACGTGTTTTGTCTTTGCTACGGTGCCTAACAATTCCTGGTGCACGTGCTAAGGATTGAAAACTATCGTCCAAACCGTTGATTGTTGATGGGTAAAATGAAAGATGTGACCTCCGGCGTTGTTGGCGGCATCTTGATGTTGCTGACCCGCTGGTGTACACGATAGCGTGGAAATTCTGGATGGCTACGCGTTCCAGTGTAGTTGCATTCCGATGGGTAAAGGGTCATAGTGGAGTTTGGGGTAACGAGCAAGCGGATGGGTTAGCTCGATACGCGTTGTCTATGGACTGCCCGGAAATAAGTCCAGTGCTTTCTGCCAAGATGCGCAAGCCGCTTGTCCGGCGTTGGGCTTTGAGAATGTGGCAAGTTGACTGGGATTCGTTGCCGGTGTGCAGGCGGTTTCATGAGGTGAACCCGGAGTGTTGTGTCAAATCCAATGTGGAGAGGTTAGGGTATGGTGATGCGAGAACGCTCTCAAGATTACGGATTGGCCACTCGCTCCTGCGTGCCCATGTGCATCATTTTGGGTGGGTCAGTTCTCCAGTCTGTCGGTTCTGTCTTGTTGAGGAGACACCGGAACATGTCCTGCTCCTGTGTCCACAGTATGCACAGTGGCGTGTGTTGTTGGATCCCTGGACTCGCGAGCTTCCGCTGTTGCATGACTTGCTTTCGCAGTCCATGGGTCACAATCCAGTAGCGAAGTTGCGGGCAGTTGCGAGATTCTGCAGGCGTATAGGGATAGAGATTTGATGGGGGTGCTCCTGATCTAGGTCTAGCGTCTGGTAGTGTGCTCTAGTGCGTTGGTGCGTGTGGTCCGGACTTGGTTGTAGTGGAGGTAGTTGTTGGGCTATTTTGTCTTGTGCAGATCTTGTGTGTAGTATTTTGTGTTGGGGCGTACAGCATTTAGCTACGGCCTCAAATAAAATAGTGATCGAAAGAGTCTGGGACTGCCAGAACTTTCCCTAAATGGGAAAGAGAAGGCGGTGTAGTGTGTGCAGTCTGAAGAAGCAACGTTGTATGGCGCGTGTTTTTGTGTAAAGAGTTAGGTGTTAGGTGAAAGGCTGATGATGTGTAAATTGTGTAGTGTTAAGTTGTTAGATGGGGCGTACGGCTGAGGGCCATGGCTCCAAATAAAATATCGTAAGAAAGATGTGACGTTATTTTGGTGCTTGGTGGTTACGTATTTTGTAATTTAGAATGAGTTTGGGTGCGTGGCTTAGGGCCGAGACCCATAATAAACAAATTGAATTGAAAGAATCCATGTTTCAGCTAAATGCGTATAGTTTTAAATCAAACTAAGCTACGTTGGTAATTTCGAGGCCTCGAAATTGATAGCTGGAAACGATGCAATGGCTTATTTAATTCGCAGATGAAGGCTTTCAGAGCTCAGCTGAATTGTTTTTGAAAGTGGACAACAACAATCACTGCTGAGCACGAGGCTGATCATTGCTATCTTGCTATTTACAATTCGTAGAAAAGTATGTTTTGCCCAAAAATAAGCATTCAGTCAACAATTCATTAAGCATACGAATTTAAATTTAATTTTTCATGAATCGAGGCACGGAAGTTAATCCAATAACCAGCAAGATGAATCAAATTGGATCGCAAGTTCATCTGCAGTTTTAGTATAGACATCCAGTTTATTTTTAAACGAATTTTCCGGAGGTACCATTCATAATTTCGGCTGGTAGACTGTTCCATAAATTTACAATTGGATTAAGGAAGTATGCACTGCTCAAGGTGTGTCCATTCAACGAATGTTGTAGCTTGAAAGAGTGACCGTGTGTGTTGGTATTTGTACTGAATTTCATTGAAGTATTCCAAAGCACTACATTTCTCTCAGTAAAGCCGAAGTGTCTTGTGTTAGTGTGTGAGGTTTCACCTTGCAGTTTATAGCATGGCCGTGTGTGCGTGAGTAAACTGGGAAAGATCAAGAAAGTTTCCGTAGTCGATATCCAGGAGTTGATCAGTAGTTGGCCCACAAGGATTATGTCACCTCTGTTGTAACTATCTTCAAGAGTGGTGAGGTTTAATGCTTTGAGTCGCTGTTGATAAGCAAAGTCACAAGACCTCAATTCGTGAAGTTTTTTAGACTAGGAATTTCCCTGGTGAAACAACACCGATTCGACCAAGTCTATGTCACGTAGGAGGTACGGGGACCATACGGGACTGGCATATTCAATATACTTCCAGAAATACACTTCTAAAAAGCGTTTTTATTTAAGGAATTTATTAATAAGACGCTTATAAATGCTACACATTCGCAGGAGTATCCTTGGGCTCATGGGCAGTGCTATTTTCAGAATTTTTTTTTAATTGATATAACGCCTTATTTGCGTACTGTTCCTTATTTTCACTGCTAACTTCCGGTCTTGGGGGAGGGCAGTGGCACCTCTTTGTATCCTACCTTTCCCCCTACCTCCTACCCCGTCGCGCCTTGATTGTCGCCTTCTTGATTGTTTCCGTCTTCCGCATGACATTTCGCGTCATTTGGGCGAGAAGTCTGTCCTCCTGTCCGGTGTTTTTCAATTTTTGCAGGAGATACGGATGTATGACAAGATTTAGATTAGGGGTTTGAATAATATCTCTGTAATGTGTGGTGCAATGGCAACCCGGACCACTGCACTGTGACTGAGGTTGGCGCTAATGACCAAGCTGTCGACGCACCATTAAGCCTCAATCCCCCCCCCCCCCCACCCGTTGTGCCACTGTCCATGGGTGTGTCCATGTGGACCAAACAATTTTATATCAACAGGCCATTTCCCCCCATCAAGTCACTTTATATCAATATCACCAGAATCATTTTTTACAAAAATACATACAAGCAGGATTGGTAAACCACTAACGCTTGATCTTAATTAAAAATTAGAAAAGCAAGGTAAGGTGTTCAAGGTACACACATACAATAAAATAGAAATTTCAGGGTTTAAAAAAATACGCTGCCTCAGGTTTGCAATTCGAAAACAATAACTTTATAAACCCAGTTGAAACTTTAACACACGAAGTTTCTACCTGGAAACTTCGTAAAATCGCAAGATAGTACTTTCATCTTAAAAACTGGACAAAAAACTGACCTGCACGAGATCAGAGGAGGAGAGCCGAGTTCCAAATCGGGACCGCCAAATTTGAGAAAAAGTATTATCTGCAATCCAGGCTAACGCCACCGACCACCATCTTCCAAGGATGTCCCCATATCCGATATCCTATACGTATCTCAAAGATTTTTTCGAACCCAACATCCAAATGGTCATCGTGGCCGAGTTGTGAGAGAGCTCAGCCTGGTTGCTGGAAGTTTGCGTATCTGGTCGAATCCCTGGAAAAGGGACCTTGGCAAAGTCCCCGCCAGGACTGCCACCCAAGGTAGCGTGAGAGGCTACCATGCTCCTTCAGCGGCTATGGGAACTATTCTGGCTAATTCTGGACAATCTTTCGGCCTGTACGATGATCGGAGGTTTCCCGGATCGAATCCCCGGGTTGGCACCTCCCTTTACCAGATATTTCTTCTTCTCTAAAAAGTTTGGTAATGTTCAAAATTGAGCCGGTTCGGCCATACAAGCATTAAGTTGCTTCGGCTGACTTAAGGCTCAAAGAAATTAATTTTTTTTTAAATCAAATAAAAAAAAAATCAGTAGGCACCAGCAAGAAGGTAAGGAGCAGGTCTGCTCTCACTCTACGGAGCTCAAGGTATTCTAAACCCAGGGCCTCGCTTTTTGCCCAGTACGTGAAGTTTTTTACACTAGGAATTTCTCTGGTGAAACAACACCGATTTGACCGTGTCAATGTCAGGTAGGAGGTACGGGACCATACAGGACTGGCGTGTTCAAGAATGGGCCTTACGTAGACCTTAAACTCCCACATCAGCATGGAGGGAACTCTAGAAATAAAGAACTTTTTAATCACAGCGACCCTCTGGCACTCGGCCTTTACGATCGCACTATAGTGTGAACTAAATTTTGAGGTCGTTTGAGATCCAGACCCCGAGGTTTGTTACAAGGTGGGTTTGTATGTTGGAGAGTTTGGTTCTTTACCATGGAATATTCTCAACACTGGTTTTTCCTCCCCAGGTGCAGAACAGTACTTTTTTTAGGTGCTTTAGAGAGCTGCCAGTGAACCCAAGATGAAATATTATTAATTCAATGTTTACGTCGTTAAAAGTATTGTCGTCCGTGAATGGGGTGGATTCTGTCATATCATCACCATATTTAACCAAGTATACGTGTTCATGTCCCTACTGCAAGTACTTTAAAAACAACACCCCAGAGCAATGTGAGTAGGCATTGACTGCCACACTACCAGACTCCCACAGTTGATGAAGAGTCCTCACTCTATCCACTTTTTGATCAGTCATATTTGCTAGCTCACCAACAATGACCATTTTAAATTAAATTAAATTTAATTTGCATAAAAGCAGCACATAAATGTGTTACGTAAGCATTATCACATTACTGAATGCAAGTTTCACTGTATCTACCACGCCGATGTCAATACGCGATACATTCCAAGGACGGTTGAGTGCACAGCTTATTTAGGGTCACCACACTTAAAGTTACGTGACGCAGCACAGACACAGCGAGATTTTAGCAAGAGGCATGGGATTTTTTTTTAACGAAAACGCACGTCACGTTATTGGCGCGTCACTGTTATGTATTCCAATAACGTTAGCTTTAGGGCAGTCAACATCAATGAAAAATTGATTCCCAAAATTACTCTAAGTGGGTCGACGCTACCAAATCTCATTTTCAACCTTCTCTGATGCACACAAACTTTTCTAGCAACAACTAGCAAACAAAACCGATACTCTTTTTATTTCAGACCATAAAATAAAAGAGTAGACCTACAATTCAACAAATATAACACGCACCACGCCTATTTTAGAGTCACTTCACAGTGGGACATTTTCCATCTAGTTAAATTTCCGGTTAACACTTACCGGAAGCGCCATCTACGTCAACGGGTGGTCCTCCCCGGAAGTGCGCATGACTGGCTCTGCTGCGACGCCAGGCTGACCCCGATGTGGTCCACATACCACAGAGAGGATCGCTCGACGCCACACTGCCTTGTCCATCCGATCCGTTTTTGGCAGTAACCTGGGCAGCGGTGTTCAGTGTGGGTCTGCTTTTTCGTCCTTTGACCATTTCGAAATTACATTGTGGAGTGAGCGGCTTGAGGGTGAACGTTTCTGTTTGCCGGCGGACACGGAAAACCTGAAAAGATGGAAATATACAAATTAAAAGGGCTAGTTTTTGTTTGGGGGTTGGGAAAGTAAAAAAATAGATTGTGTATGGGGGGGTGTGGCACCCCAACGCAAACGTTTTGAGTTGGAAAAGGCCTGCCTCAGCAGAATTAACAGGACGTGGGATGAACCCACTAAGAATGGTTGTCCATCGCTCCTTCCACACAAAAATTTTATTCCATACGCCCCCCCCCCCCTTTTTTGTGGAGGGGGGGGGTGTGCTAAAGTGTAAGTAACACTTGTGGTTGATAATTTGTCAATTATAACGTCACTTCGGTTTACGTTTACACCGTTCCTCTCGAGTTACCCTGCCTTTGCCTAGTTTAGCTGCGCCTGGAGCAACATGTGCATGAATGCAGTGCGTTTCTTGAGCAACCGCGCCGCACTACACCATTCCCCCGACGGTCCGCTGGTAGGTGGCTGCAGCCCTGCAGTGTTTACTCATTACTGAATTTACTCTCAACTGCAGCCCAGCAGCATTCC
The DNA here is from genome assembly GCA_023313725.1 of Lithobius niger. Taxonomy (NCBI): domain Eukaryota; kingdom Metazoa; phylum Arthropoda; class Chilopoda; order Lithobiomorpha; family Lithobiidae; genus Lithobius; species Lithobius niger. The sequence continues at coordinate 2,617 of JAHWFP010220791.1, read as the reverse complement.
CAGCAGTCTCCCAGCATTCGCCCTCGTCATTCGGGTGTAGGCATGTTGCTATATTTCTTAGTTGTTGCCCATTTAACGTTGTTTAAACAGGCATGTTTTTCCTCCTTTTTGGCGTTAAATTGCAACATTCATAGTATTAATAAACAAAAACGGAACATTAAATGTTAAGAGTAAAGATCAAAAAGTCAAAACCTAGAAGGAACACGGACAAGCTTTGACAGTATGGGTCAAGATGCAAAATTTTGTCAGTGATAAGCATTAGGCCCAGTGGTTCGCTTAGTTCTAGTCTATTCAGATAGAACGTGTGCAAGAACGGTTGTAGCAGGTTTTTGTGTTCTTGTAATATATTTAAAAAACTTTAGAAACACAGTTTTCTTGTAAAGTTTGCCATTTGTCTTTTGATGCTTCATAATTTTTGATTGTCTTTATACGAATTTCGTACATTTAAGATAATTGATGGCAACCAATAATGTTCTCTGCTGCGAATACGCTGCCATGTTACTAA
>JAHWFP010220790.1:0-48439 GCA_023313725.1 Lithobius niger | reverse complement strand
CACATCACTTCTATCGTGCAAAACATGCCTTGTCGCTTGGAATGTAGTATTGTCGCTGTTGACGAGTAAACGAAAGAATTCGTGTCCCACCTAAAACCTTCGAGTCGAGTATGAAATTATTATTTTTTTAAATAATGATGGTTTCGTTCCTACTTTTTTCCCCCTCTCTCGTTTTCTTTGCCTGATAGGAAACAAAACGAAAACATAATAAGATTGAACGAAACCAAGTTCTGATCAAATAATATTGTTACTGATTTCCCTACCAGCAGTGGATGAACTGAATTTTGAACTTAAAGGTGCTTGCTTTAATGAAAAACATTGAATGCTTTCCTGTGTTACACGGATTTTCAACATTCAGTCATGCTCACGTAAATGTTACAAACGCAATTTATTTTCCTAGAAAACAAAAAAATAACGAATTGAGTTTATTGGCCAGCCTCTCACATAATTTTTTTTTTACCAAAAAGGGTAGGGCAATCCCCCCCCCCTTTTTTTTTAGTGCGCGCGCCTGTGCAGTAATTTGGCCGCATTACTTTGTATCACTGTAATTGTTTATGTCTAGTTACTATTGCTGTAGAAAAATGAAACATTAGTGTGAAGACATAAAGAAATAACTGAACAAAAAACGCTTCACCGTTTAGAAAAAAAGCAGAGCTCGTATCCCCATACTCACAGCCGTAAAGATACACGAATAAAAATGGATTAGAGTTCGCTTGAACGCAACGAACTATAATTTTTACATATACGCGGGTGGCTGGCATGTCACAATCCTTGTTCCCTAGAATTGGAGTTCAAATTCTAGTTCGTTGTGTTCAAGTGAACTCTAATCCATTTTTATTCGTGTATCTTCACATCTGTGTGTATGGGGATACGAGCTCTAATGCTTTTTTCCGCTTCCTTTTTATCGTAATTGCTACGGTCTAATTTATCGTGTCTGCTGTCCATCCACTTTTGTTTGCGGCAAAACGAAAAATTAAAAATGTGCATTTATGTTCAGGTTCCGGCCAAGCTTTATTCTTTACTGGCAACACATTAGCGTTTGTGTAGATTCAGCAAGTGTCATCTCGATGGGTGGTTGACTCTGCATTGTTGCAGGCAGACACAGTTGCAGGCTCTTGCTGCGCCCGTAACTGTTGCCTCCAATGTACGAACATTCAGTGGGTTTGTGAAGAATTGTTTGCGAACATCTACTTCCGATAACCGTTTAGATGCCCTAATGGTTTTGCCATGTGAAAAAGACTTGACTGACAAAATTCAGCTTGCAAAAGAAGTTGGTACATGGGCTCAATTGAAGAGGAGTCGTGTAGAAGTTTTTACAGACTCGTAGTTTGAAAGGGCAACGATATATTAAGGAATTACACACTAAAAATTCTGCCTACTGTAACAAATGTTAAGTTTTGTGGCAAACCTATAATCGTTTTATAATTAAAAGTAAAATCTTGAAACATATATTTTCTTGTGATTGTTTAGTCTTAGTGGTCCAGCATGCATAAATAACAGTCTGTGTGCCACTAAATCAGATGAATTGAAACGTTTACAATTAGGGTAAAGAATTGTGTTTCTCCGTTTAAGGGCGCGTTTACGCAGTGACTCGCCTTTGCATTCTCGCAGCTAGAACTCAATCGCGATGGCAAAGGTGACATTGCCATGGTAACAACGCTAAATGGATTAGCTAAATCCGACATCGTTTGAGTAAATACTAGCAGTCTTATAATCCGTGCCAATAATATAAAGAATTCCTCATGACGAAACAATTTTCCCAAACGCTTCTGAACTCACGTTTTTTGCTGTTTTCGTTGCGAGGCGGCAGGCATAAAACCGCCGCCATGTTGGAATTTGAGGTGATTTCTAGCTTCTAGCTGCGAGAATGCTAAAGCGAGTGGTTGCGTAAACGTGCCCTAATACTATGTTTACAATTGTGCTGGCAGCTTACATAAAATGACCAAAAATGCGTAATGAAATTACGACAAATCGAAAGCTTCCGGGGCTCCGCCCCGGACCCCGCTGGGGGAGCTAACAGCGCTCCCCCAGACCCCTTACCTGTCTGGGGAAAAGTCGGCACATTTCACAGTTCCCCCCCTCCAATTTTTTGCCTTCGCTACGCCAAGAATCCAAGGACGGGAAAGATGGGTTTTCGGCTGCAATTATCAATGAATTATGGCACAGTTTTATGTCGATAGCATTCCATACATATATGAAACGTCATTTGGCTCAGATTTCCGAACGCACAGATCTGACGAGCGCTGGAACTGCTATCCAGCCCTTCTTTATGAGCATGCCTCGTCACATTTAACGCCCGTTCTGTGTTCGAATCTAATTAGAGTAGGTACGTTTTTTTCAAACAACACCTGCATTTCATGGTATTTTGTTGTTTCATTTTACATCAGTTACACTTTTTTAATTTAGAAAAGGATTTAATTAATAGATATCGGATGGAAAGTACGTTTACAGTTTTTATTTATCTTTCAATCAGCCAACCTTAAAATATTGCTCCAAAGTACAAAAATATATTTTAGATAATTTTACCACCACACTTCGCTAGGCAATTCGATTCTCTTTCATTAGAAACAAGTTTGACGCTATTCTGTTGGAAAATAACTTAGAAAAAGTGGAAATAAGATCGTAACTGAAATACGTTGTAGATGCTGGCACCATCTAGTAGTCAGAATTGAGATAACCAAAGGTGTTGCACTCCCTCTTACGACCGAAAGCAACAAAACGGTGGATTTTCAGAAAGTAAATTTTAAAACCTCATTAAGATGTATAGGAATGCCAATTAGAACCCAAGTACGCAGAAGAGACATCGCACTAAACCAAAATGACTGAAGATCAGAAAGGTACGTCAGATCGGTCTTAAACGACTCATGTTTTTACTGCAAAAACTTCAGTTGTTGTTTCTTGTTTCTATTCGAGTGCGACGATTTGGGAGGTGGTGAGGAGGAGATAGAAGAAGCGGGCGACTACGGAAGAGTGGGGATTGGGGGAGACATAATTGAGTACAACGTTGTAGTCAAAGAACTTTATTGTAGTAAGTGAACACCAGAAAACAAAGAAGACTATAAGCAATTTTTTTAATGTTAGAATGTGGAGTAAGCGGGGGGGGGGCGGCCGCGCGATAGTAAATCAAGGCCAACCAAAAAAGAGTCGCATCACTGACTGTAGAGTTTTATTTAAAGTAAATTCACCCGTCTTTTAGACGGGGTGTAAGTTTCTTTAAAAGGTCGAGAAAACCATACGATACGACCAAACACTACAGGATACTGAATCAGACGTGTTCCGTGTCTGAAGGGCATTCCTGCAGACTACTGAATTAAGAGGTTTTGTTTGGTAATGCTCTCTATTCTCATCGAGATACTTAACCGTTTCCTTTATTTCGTGTTAAGACTTAACTTAGGTCGTTTCGAGTGTTGAATGGGCTGTTAAAGCCGAAGGAGAAGTTTCCTTTCAGCGCTAAAAGGGCATAATCCCTCAAGGTGAACGCTGCTTTCGTCAAGGAGTTCGAAATGCCAAAGGCAGATCGATTCAGAAAACAGTTCAGTTGCGATGTTGTGGTTAGCTCAGCTTCCCTTCTGAGTGTTTCGGCCAAATCTGGTTAGCGCTTTTCAAAACCAGACACCGATTTTCACGTGCTGCTATAGATCTAGACACACGCTAGTGTGTCGGGCCAAGTTAGGCAACAAACATCACATTAATTCAATTGCCGAGGTTGTAAACCATTGCAGCGCGACGCCAATGCGTCAGTGTCATATCTTGAAGCATAGTTGGGCACATTTCAGGTACTTGGGGAAAAATAATAATGCGGTACAAAAGCTGAAATTGTGTTGAAATCGAGAGCAATGACCCACCTGACAAAAAATTAACTCGTGTTTGAATGCCAGCTATGCTATTTTCACTGCAAAATCTGCCCCTCAATAACGTTGAAAATGTGTTACTAGCTAGCTAGCTAGCTATACTTTGTTCCACATTATGCTTTCAGAAAACTGACTGTATGATGCCACGTTTTCTTCACTATGAGTGCAAAAATCCGTAAACATCCCATTCGTAAACTCTAACATTAACTATGTTGTGTCTACTAGTGCGATATCCACATGTTTTTGCACTCTCAGTGTAAGGAAACGAGTCGTCATCCAGCCAGTTTTCTGAAAACATAATGTTGAACAAACTATAGCTAGTCCGCTCATCCCCATGTTAATTTCCATAGGGTGATTATTCATCGATTCCCAGATAACGGGAAGGCTTCCAGCTATGAAATTGGACGAATGGGTGCACTACAATACGAACTGCGTACCTTTTATGGTTTGGAGCCTGGGGGCGTAACAGGCATGGCGTCGGAGGGCGCGTAAGTACGAAAATATTGTTATAACCATTGTTAGTATTGTCGGCATCGTCTCTCATTGGACGGCCAAAGTTCCGACAATGAGAACGTGTATACTGACGTGCGTGCTCAGACACACACTAGTGTATCGCGATAAATCTAATCAACGTTGCAAAGAAATTGTATTCACGTCCAAATCACCAAGTGTAAAAACAAAGCAAAATAAACGAAGCCAAAAACAGGTGAAGAGGCCACCAAGTTGAGAGTGGTTCGGCCCTTCAATGGAGTGATATCAACACACCAAAACTAACTAAATACAACAAATTACAACTAAATTAAAACCAAACCAAAAGCCTATAAAGAGGTGACTAAAAAAAAATAAGTTGAGAATGGTACGGCCTATAGGCAAAAGGTAGCAGCAAATTGTTGAAAACCAATTTCTTGTTGACGTGGCACTTTATTACTCATCTGCACGGTAGCGGAGTTGAGTCAATACACAATTAAAAAAAAAGAGTGATATCATATCAAAAACCAAAACTGGTAAAAGGGGCCGCCAAGTTGCGAATGGTTCAGCCCTTCAAAGGAGTGATATCAACACACCAAAACATTCGCCAACTTATTCGCACCGAATAATACTTTGGACGTTAAATGAAAACTTAAACATTGCTACCGAAAGTAGCAATGTTCTTGTTTTCATTTAACCTTCGAATTATTAAGCGGTGCGATTAACTTGGCGAATGTGTTGGTGGGTTGATATCACTCCTTTGAAGGGCCGAACCGTTCAGAACTTGGCGGCCCCTTTTACCAGTTTTGGTTTTTGATATGATATAGATATCTAGATAGAAAATAAGTTTAAATAATAATAATAATAAGCCATAATTCGTCAACATTGACTAAAAGTCCGTAAGTGCGGAAAAGACAAGCAAACAAACAGTAATGCAGTACTTTTCCCCAATTTACGAACACGACTAAATGTGGAAGCTTTGTGCAGCTCTCTTAGTAATCAACCGAAACATATTCATGTACCATAAATCGCCTATTAACAGACATGGAAGAGCTACGACCCACCCCCTTATATTGTTTTAATGTCAGAAATCGTGAAATAACCCAATTACACCCTCCACTCCCTACCGTAAATCACCTGTTAACAGCCCTGGAAAAGCTACGGCCCACCCCCTTAAATTGCTTTAAGGTCAAAAATCGTGAAATAACCTAGTTATAGCCGAGGGAGGAGGGTGGAGCTGTAACTAGGTTGTGATGTTACTGTTTCTAACCTTAAAGCAATTTAGGGGGGTTTGCAGCTGCTTTTCTAGGTCTGTTAACAGGCGATTTACGGTAGAGGGGGGCTGTAACTAGGTTGTTTCTCGATTTCTGCTCTTAAAAGTATTTCAGATCGTATTTTTTTCTGATAGAAATTGACTAAAAACTTCATATTTAAGAAAATCAATATTTCATTCCTTAAACCGTGTTTTTTTTTCTGCACCAAAATTAACTAAAAGTTTCACACGTAAAGCCGTTCCACCGTCGTTCTGTATTTTTTGTACCTCTTTGTACGGTTGATTGGGAATAAATAAAGCAAACTAAATAAACTAGTAAACTAATGATTAAATTTCTGAACAAACGATATTAAAGGCATTGCGTTAACACTAAACGGAACCCCAGATCACGTACGTGAATGATCGCATAAACGCAAAATTTACCGCGATGGAGTTATGGCTAAACATCACCCCTCCCACCCCGAATAGAAGTAAGATTCGAATTATAACTTCGTTACGGCCCACCCCCTCTTTTTTTCTGCCTGTTGGTGTTTTAGTTTCAAAATTTATTTAAGTTGTCATCACCAGCAAAAGGGCAAAGAGAGGTTCCGGAATTGACACCTAATGACTCGCCCATTCTTTAAAGGATACATTAATAAAATCAAGGACAGAACTCGGGTTGCAAAAAGAAGGCCCTTAGAGCGAATCTTCCAAGAATTCTTCTAAAAGCAGACTCTGACGAGGCCGAGAACGAATTCCAGGCAACGAATTCCAGGCCACGATAACCAGACACAGAAAAAGTATTCTCTGCAGTTAAGTTTCAATTTCGGGATTACGAATTTCAATGAGTGGCCCCTGGTAAGTGATGAAGTATTGCTCTCCAAAAACGGGAAATTAAATCATAATAAATTATGTATTATTTTGTAAGTAAGAATAAGATCGCTTTTATAGTCTACATAGTTCGAGGGATTCGAGTTTAAGAGGTTTGAGTCTTTGGCAGTATTTTAAGCTACGCTTACCTGGCAAGGTCTTGGTGAATCGCCTCTGAACCGACTCCACCGTATCAATGTCCTTTAATGGGTATGGAGACCAAACCTGGCTCGCGTATTCGGTAATTGGGCGTACATAGACCTTGTATGTCCGTATACAGGTAAACTGATTTTCAGAGTCCAATTTGATCAGTAAGCCTTTCAGTTTCAGCCGTGTTTCTTTGGGGTTTGATCAGAACCTAGTGAGAAGCTAACCAGTAACACCTTGAGATTGTTCCCCGAATGACCAATTTGGTGGCATGACGTAGCGTTATTTCTAATCGAACTCCCCACCTTTCTTTTCCATGAAGATGGGCGATGCGGGCGCATTTTTTTCTTCTTCTTCTTTTCGTATTGTTCGCGCTTCGCTGTACGGAAAAGGCGATGCAATTAACGCAAGTGGCGGAAACGAAATAAAAGAAGTGAAGCAGGGATTGCGCAGACGGTGAGTAAAAACGGAAATTAAACGAAAACAATTGGTTAAACTAGGATAAGAGGATAGGGCAAAAAAAGTAAGTTATCTGAGGGAAACGAAGCTGCAGAAATGCGATGTGAGAAAGTTACGCCTGTATCTGATTAAAAGTGTAATCAGCAACCATTTGTATTGGGAATCAATATCCCAAGTTACCTGCATCGACGCAGATAAAACGAAAGAAAAGCAACCAATCTTTCCACTTTTTTCCCTGCAGCCTACACTGTAGTCACGGTTTCAAATCAGAGGTACAATCAAATCTAGGCAAGTTAAAAAAGGTGAACGTATCTGGACACAAGTTGAGCAAATTTAAGCCAAAAAGGTGCACAAATAAAATTAATAATTCCTCGACGTCTCTTGGCCAAACCTAGCCCATTACCGACGAAAGGTGAAGTGGATAATGGAAAAGTTTAGCGATCAGTATTCTTTAGTCGATCGTTACTGGCTTGGCGCTGCTTTCTGTGTGTTTATCGTGTTGTTGCTGATTATTAACGGTGAGGCTAGTTAGGTTAGGATTTCGTAGATGATTTTTAGACAAGGTTCTTTAGGTAACTTAGATACGTAGTACATACGATCCACCCAAAACCGAAACTTGTGTAAGAGAAGCCGCCAAATTTCCAAAGTGGGTTGGCCTTTGAATTTAGTGATATCATCCAAGTAGGGAAAGGCTGCCAAGGTTAACCCTATTAGCCAAGTTAATCGTACCGAATAATAATTCGAAAGTTAAATGAAAACTAGAAGATTGCTACTCGCGGTAGCATTCTTCAAGGTTTCATTTATCGTCCGAAGTATTATTCGGTGTGATTAAGTTGGCTAATAGGATTAACCTTGACGGACTTTCCCTGGTTGAATGATATCATTACTTTTAAAGGCCGACCCTTTTTGTAAACTTTACCATTATTGAAAAAATCTGCAATATTTACATTGGTTTAACCGGAATATAAAACACAGATGAAGTAAGCATCTTGAACTGCTGAGATTTTTTCACTTTTATTTTTCTTAATTTGTCAACTTCGGTTATACCAGGAGCAGCATGAAGAAAGACCCGTCGGTCTCGACGGAGTATCCCATGGTAACAATAGCGCATGTTCCAGCTCTCGTTCTGGGTCGTGAGCCCATGAGACTTAATAATTGTGTAACGATTAGTCATAACTATTTTATGGGATAACCACCGTTAAAAATACTGTGTATAAGTTTTAACCTAATAAATATGCTCTTGTTCGCGTGAAACAGCGGTGAACAACCTTAAAGTGTTGAAGGAGACGCTTTTTTCAAGCTAAGGCCAACTGAGGTACAACTCGCGTATCCACGCCTTCTGACTCACCACCAGTTTTCGCCCGTGCTATAGAAGTAGACGCCTTTTGAACTAACTTACATCATGAAACTGTCGTATAATTTTTGTTACTTAAATTTCAATGAGAAGCACAGAGGTTTTACGCAGTTATGTTATTTATTCTTTTTTCTGTTTTACTGGCAGACTTTTGCGTACATATCCAAAACCTTCTCGCAATACACGTTAACAACGTACTGTATACTATGCCGATGAACTAACATTCCACATAACTATACCCTACCTAAAGCTGATCGACATTACACGATTCTGCTCACACCCACTCTATCATATACTGTAATTTAGCCACAAAATCAATACATTTGTATTGTATGACTGCAGCATGTGACATTGCTTCTGTGCAATCCTATGACTTAGATGTTTATACAATCTGCCATATTTGAAAATAAATTAATTCACTCCTGCCTGAGAGAAATTAGAGGGCAATGCGCCAATTTTGCTCAATAGGGTTAACCTTGGCGGCGCTTTCTTGTTTTCACGTGGACTAAACACTACAGGTCATTGTGGAATCTGAATTCTTGCAGGAAAACTTTTGTGTTCCTTTCCTATTTTGACTTCGGTTCAGTTAAACCTTGCCTTAACATCAAGAGTTCGTTCGCTTGGCTCGCTCATTCAGCGCAAATCCTTCCGTTGATAGTTAGTCTCACGTGGAATAAACGCTACAGAACATTGTGGTATCTGAAACCTTACAGGAAAGTTTGTTTGTGCTTCTTTCGTCTTGTTGTTACCGATGTGGACGAGTTTGTTTTTGGTTTCTAATTTGGTTTAAAGTGGTGGAGATTTTAACCGTAAATGTCTTGACTTTAATGGGAGAAGCAAGGTCTAGCTTATTTACTGTACGGCAAATCACACGAACAACGCAAAATTTTAACTTTAACATGACATCAAACGACTAAAACCAACAATCGTCGTAACATTTCCTCCAAGAGCGCGAGGATTGTTGGAACTTCAACATTTTATTCATGTTGCATTAAAATTGTGATAACTGTTAGCATCAGCACTGTTTGCATCAGTTTAAAAAAACAGAGACATATCTCTAAGATTGCAAAACAAAAACGAACTCGTTTGATGCTTAAGGTAAGGTTTAACTGATCCAGAGTCAAAACAGCAAAGGAACACAAATAAATTTTCCTGTAAGGTTTCAGATACTGCAGTGTTGCTGTACTGTTTAGTCCACGTGAAACCTTACTGCTGTACTCAAATGTTTTTACCATTTTTACCTTGCACACGATGTATTAATTAGCTAATGATTGGTTCATTCTATCGGCTCAACTACATTGCTGGAAAATGTTTAAAAACTAATCGTCTTAGTGAGCCTAGCACAGCTTTACTGGTAATTCCGGGTTTGTGTGAGTCCTTGAAATCCTGGAAATATCCTGGAAAGTAATAATGAAATTCCATGCTTGGAATAGTGCCTAAAAATCTCGAAAACTGATATATGTATCATCAGTAGGGTGACGAACGGAATGTAGATAATAATAATAATAATAATAATAAAATATTTGACTAAAAATAAATTAGTCAGGAGGCGGAAGGGGTCAAGGACCACTAATACCCATCCTTGAATTTAAGAAATAAACTAAAACACAGCCCGGAGGAGAGAGAGGGTTGGAGGGGGAATTTCATATAGAAAATTGGACATGTTCAGGCCTTTTTAGGAATTTGGTAAGTGCAACCGATGCAAGGTTTTGTCGAAAGGTAGCTACGTTCTTGCTAGTAACTAGTGTGTCAGGTAGGGAGTTCCATACCCGAATGACTCTAACAGAAAAAAAACTACGTCTGGACTCAGTAAGAAATGTCGGACAAGCAAGCTTAAGTGAGTGGCCTCGAGTGGACAGAGCTGGACTGGCATCGAAGAACGGCAGATCAATGCCCACATGGCCATTTAGGATCCTGAATGTTAAGATGAGATCGAACTTCAACCTGCGAAGTTCCAGAGAGTCGAGGCCAAGAAGGGATAATCTTTTCGCGTATGAGATTTTCTCAAAGCCTCTAAGGCTCTTGGTAAAGCGGCGCTGGATGGGCTCAATCATATCAATGTCCTTTAGTAGGGAAGGAGACCAGACCGGAGTCGCATATTCAAGAAGAGGTCGGACGAACACCTTAAAGGCCCACAGCTTAATGTCCCTGTTTGCGGAAATGAAACAACGATTTATGATAGCCAGATGACGGTATGCAGAGGCTGTCACCTTGGCACAATGGAGTGAAGGTTTAAGGTTGGTAGTAAACCAAACACCAAAGATCACGAATGTCGGAAGTGCAAGGGAGGGGCTCGTCATTAATTGAGTACGCAATACTCAATAGATGACGTAACTGAAGAGCAATGAAAAGATATAGCCAAGAATAGTCGAGTGTGTAGCCTTACATTATTCATCCTTTGTTTGAGCATGAAGAGTTTTAGATTCTGGGTGTGGCTTTACGTGTATAAAGGTTGGAAACAGCAGTCCAGTTTCACGTGGACTAAACAGTACAGCAACACTGCAGTATCTGGAACCTTACAGGAAGATTTATTTGTGTTCCTTTGCTGTTTTGACTCTGGATCAGTTAAACCTTAATAAGCATCAAACGAGTTCGTTTTTGTTTACTAATTAGTGCTACTTTGCTGTACCCTGCAGTTTAGATGAGCTTGCATTAAGTTTTGACATACCAAGTTAGTCTTCTGTACTCCTTGCAAACGCGCTGAATTTCGCTCTCTTCGCTCGCTCATTTAGTGCAAGTCTTTCTGTCGAAATTGGTTTTCTGAACCTCTCTTTCAGCGGCTTTGGTCTTTATTCGTGTTATTGTAGGACAGCAAGCCCAATAGGCAAAGAACATTTTAGTTTTAACACGGTAGGGTGACATCAAACCACTTCGTAAACTAATTCGTAACTAGTATCGTACCCGGTTTCGCCCGGAGGATTTGTTTGACCCGTGGTTGTTTCCCAGTATTTGCTCGGTGCTGCCTGATCGTTCACTGCAACAGTCGATTTTTGTTTGTGTAACCCCTTTCCGCCAATTCTCTCCTTCTCCTCTCCCCTCCTCCTTTTTCCCGTCCTCTGCCTCTCCTCTTGGTTTCCTTCCCTTCCTCCTCTTTGTTATACGTAGTTGTGCATGACATGTAATACTTGCCCTTGAGATTACCAAGGTGTTTGGTTAGAAGGATAATTGTTAGAACAAATTGTTATTCGAGGCAACGATGTGCCAATTTCAACTTCTTTTCAGGGCAACAACGTCCCAGTTTCAACTTCAAGCCAAAGAATTGACACACTCGCACGTTTTCATTGTTCCCCTTCCGGGGGTCGTTGCGGTTTGCTTCATATTTTCTGCTATGAGACTTTGGTTTATAATGAAAGAAGATAAGCATAATGCTTCCTATTCACCTTTCCTCAAAGTGCTGGTGAATTGTATAATTGTCTCATCAGCAATGTTAGAATTTGTTTGATCCTAGTTCTTTCACCTTGCGGCTGGCGTTTGCTGATTGGCATTGTTGCAAATTAACAACGCTTAAAACAATGGTAAACAATCAAACTGTGCGTTCAGGGCCCCGTAACTCCGGAATGTAACGACCAACTGAAATTTCTAATTCTATAAAGGGCACATCTTCGGAGGTAGCTCTTTCAAACGAGCTAAGAACTAGCTTTCTAGGACAAGTAGTTTGATCTGTAGAGAGCGTAGTAGAAACGTGTCGTGCCAAAAAGACAGTACAAGAAGCCAAAAATGAAAATCACGATTCCAGCTCAAGTCCAGATCTCCGATGTGACAAATCGGAAATTAATAAAAGTTGGTACACATGTTCACCAAGTCCAACAAAGCTTGTATACTAAATTTGAGTGGAAAATATTGAAATACAGCAGAGAAATTAAGCGTCGAAATTTTTGGCTTTAACATGGGAGGTTGAAGTCAAACCTTACAGTAACTAATACATGCAACAGTCCTAAGTTACATGTGTCTGTTAACTTCAGGAATAGCTACTGAAGGGGATGTGCATATTGAGTGAGCAAAGCTAACGAAAATCTACGTTTGTTAGGCAATGGGCACAAATATGGGAATGAAGAAACTTAAGCATGTGAAACACGGACATACATAACCCGAGCCTTCTCAATTTGGCTGATGTAACGGCTAATAGGAAAATTACAAGTGCGAAAAATTATCAATGAGAAAATTTATAGTCGCAAAATTCTTCAGGCAAAAAGGTAGCGATGAAGATAAGACCGTGTGACCGTACGTTCACAGTCCTTGCAAATTGTGATATCCACCCAAACCCAAAACTGGTATACGAGAAGCCGCCAAGTTTCCAAAAAGGTTCGGCCTTTGAAGGAAGTGATATCATTCAACCAGGGAAGTGCTGCCAAGGTTAATCCTATCAGCCAAGTTAATCGCACGGAATAATACTTTGGACGTTAAATGAAAACTTGAAGATTGCTGCTGCGAGTAGCAATGTTCTAGTTTTCATTTAACTTTCGAACTATTAGTCACTGCGATTAACTTGGGTAGCAGGATTAACATTGGCAGTCTTTCCTTGGTTGAATGATATCACTATGTTCAAAGATCAATGTAACGGCGTACGCTACGACGGCTGAGGTGCTTGTAACGCCCCCAACATCATTGGTTAACAGACTTTTAGTATCAGGTTCTGGGTAGTTGTTACGACTTTTACGACAACAAGCACAGCATGGGCTACAGTCCGGGCATGGGGACTGAAGTGTCGATGTCCTAAACTATAGGGCCTAACCTTAATACTACTTGGTTTTTGCTGCCACCAACGGTGGAAATTATTTAATTGTTAACCGGAGTATAAAGCTAAAATGGGCTGCATGTTATTTTACACTCAAAAACAATTAATCCACTAGTAAACGCACTGAAGTTTAAAACTCCTGGTTTTAATAATTGCAGTGAACAAATGAAATATACAACAATTTACATTTGGGGTTTACTAGAATAGCTTTTAAGAAGTTTGAAAAAGCAACAAAATTTGAATTTACATTAAGTATTTCTCTCGACCAAGAACAACGAATTTTTGTTGTAACTTATAATTTCAAGTAGGAAAAGAATTTTTTTTTCTTGGGCTCCAGTTTTTTTTCTTGGGCTCCAGTCCAGGTTTACCTAGTAAATTGAACCGCGTCCGCTAAGTTACAATTATCTTTACAGTTTTGTTTCAACAAATATCAAACCGTCCACAGTTTTGTTTCCCTGAGTCCACTAAGATCAAACCGTCTGGTTGTATAGATTAAAAGTTTTAAAATAAACAAGAACGTTGGTTTTTAGGAAGAGAACCACTCTTACGTTATGGAAGGCAGGGGGCCAGAAATGCTGATGGCTTGGCAACCATAATTTCTACAAGGTAGAAGTTTAGTTAAGTTTAAACTAACTAACACTCTAACATCATTGTGGGTGACCTAAACCTTTCAACAATCGATTGTGAATTGTTGCACGCTCGCCACAGAACGCACCGTATTTTCCTCGATTTGGTTGTCGAGCTTGGTTTGTGCCAACTGGTTAATGCACCAACACGCGGTGATAATATTTTGGACATTATACTCACTGATAATGACCGTCTCGTGGTTGATACCAAGGTAATAGACCATTTAGGTACTAGTGACCACTGTATGGTTTCATTCGGAGTGCATTCCACCTTTTCGAACCCTGTAGGGGAAATTTCTCGTCCCCAATCGATTAATTTCGGTAAATTGCGTACCAATCTGGCTGAGATTAATTTGAAGGAGCTTTTAGTTGATAATTACAGCTCTGCAAACCATGCTTGAGATACTTTCTTCGAAATTCTTCAGGAGGAAGTTGCTCAATGCAAATCTTTTCTAAAAAGAAAAAACAACGATAAAGTAAAACTGCCTAGAAATTTGTCAAATCTGTGTAACCGTAAGCTAAAATTATGGCGAAGCTATAAGAATTCGCCAACTGCAGATAAGCTTCAATGGTATAATGCATGTCGTAGATTGTATGCTTCCACAGTTGCAGAATGGCATCGAACACATATTTCAAATGCGATCAGAGAGGGAACTCTTTCTGCCCTTTTTAGATTATATCGCGAAAAAACACGCCTCTCAAGAGAGTTTCCTCCACTAAAGCACGCTGGCGCTTTTATCACCCAAAATAGCATGAAGGCAGAAATTTTAAACCAGCTGTTCGTTGCAAATGGACAGGTCGACGACGGCACCATAACGTCTCCCTCGGACTACATAACGACTACTGACGATCCCAGTCCGGAAGTGAGTTTTAGCTTCTACTCTGTTAAGCGCTATTGATAAAATCAAACCTAGTCATGCCGTGAGCCCAGATGGGTTCTCGGCATATTTCTACAAACAGTTAAGTAACGAAATCAGCTATCCATTGGCTACTATATTCACTCTTTCTTTCAATGAAGGCATTTTGCCTGCAATTTGGAAGACTGCCGTGGTAATTCCGATATTTAAGAAGGGAGACGCAGCTGAACCTGGGAACTACAGACCAATTGCTCTGACAGTCGTCCCATGTAAGATTATGGAGACCATTCTACGTGACTGTATGCTGACATTTGCTAAATCTATTGATCTAATCTGTGGTGATCAATTTGGATTTATGCCAGGCCGTTCAACCACCCTTCAACTCCTATTGTGTTTGGACAGGTGGACATCTGCCATGGACATCGGGGTGCCCACCGATGTTGTTTATTTTGACTTTTGTAAGGCTTTTAAGTCGGTAGTACACTCAAACTTGGACAATCTGGCTTCGGCGGCAAACTTTTAAAGTGGATCAATGCATTTATCAGTGGCAGGACACAGACAGTTTGGGTTGGAGATTCAACTTCAACGGAACAAAAAATTATTAGCGGAGTTCCACAGGGCTCAGTTCTGGGCCCACTCCTTTTTGTGATTTACTTAAATGATCTAACTGGAAATTGTCCAAATGTCAGCCAGTCGAAGTTCGCGGACGATCTGAAACTGGATTCCGCTATAATTAACACAGCTGATTGCAGACTTTTATCAGGTGAAATTGACTCGGTCAAAAATTGGGCTGCTACTTGGCAACTTCCTATTTCAATTTCTAAATGCTACTCATTGCATGTTGGACCAACTAACCTTAGTACAACCTATTTTTTGGATGGACAATCTCTTCCGGAGGTTGACGAGGTGAGAGACCTTGGTGTTTGGTTTTGTGCAGATTTGAAATTTAGGCTACACTGCACAAAAATTGCTGCAACAGCTTTCAAACGTATGGCCGTAGTTAATCGTTGTTTTTCCATTGGTAATCTTAAGCATCGGGTGTGGGCATTCAGGGTGTTTGTGCGCCCAATTTTGGAGTATGCCGGCCCTGTTTGGTCTCCATCACTACTACGGGACATCGACCGTATAGAGTCGGTCCAACGGAAGTTCACGAAGTCCCTACCGGGCCTAAGAAATGTCCCATACATTGAGCGTCTTGGAATTGCTAATCTTGAATTACTCGAGCTGCGGCGACTGCGGATCGACCTTGTCTTGACCTTTAAAATAGTGCGTGGATTTCTGCCGTTGGCACTACCGTTCCTCGAGCTCAATCTGTGAATTTCACAAGAGGTCACTCGTTCAAGCTCACACCGTCGCCAGCACGCTTGAATTGTAGAAGTAGTTTCTTCTCGGTGCGAGTGGTAAAGGTATGGAACTCACTTCCGCAGTCGGTTGTTTCTTCAACTTCTGTCCAAGGCTTTCACAGGCTTCTAAACGAAGTGAATCTGGAAAAATTCTTGATGCGTCACCCATGGGAACTTTAATTCTGGGTCTTGTTGTCCCAACTTGTTCATTAGTTTTTCATTATTCCTACATTTTTAATGTTTGACATATGGCCTATACGACCATGCTTACAATTTATTCATATTTTACAAACCGAATTTTACTTTTCATCTTGCACTCTAACTCCTCCACCACGTTCTCTTGTTCACATTTCTAATGTTATCTCTTTTAGGTTGGCTGTCAGGGCCCTTGCCTTTCCTGTTGCTCCTGCAACGAAGTTTATATTTATATTTTATTTATTTATAATTTCTACAAGCTAGAAGTTTAGTTAAGTTTAAACTATAAATTACGAATTCCCGCCCGGGCCCCCCCCTAAAGATAAACTTTCAAAGCTGAACTAATACGATACGAACCGCTAACATTTTACCCGGCATGGCAACCTTCGGACGTTAAATCTCCACTCCCGACTGGTGTGATCCTTTTAGCTTGTGAGATCTGTGAACTGTGCTAAGGAGGGAGTGTTGCTGGGGATTTTCATGTTAGCAGGTCAGATCCTGGTGACCAAAACGCGGACGCCGAGGAGAGCTACGGCCTCCTGATTGGCTGAGGGGCAGGAGAACACTGGAAAATGGGAGGAGAAGTCGGTTTGGCAAAGGGTTTGGGTGCAGAGCCGTTTGAACGAGTAGGGACATGTAGAGATGGGCCAAATTCAGTTTTACTCAACTGAACATTGGGAAAGGCCCTTACATTGAGATATTGACTATGGATTTAATATTTACAAGAGTATTATGTGAATTGGCTCAAATTAAAGCTTAGTAGAGTAGCTTTTGTAGTGAATAAATCACTATTGCTAAATTAAACAAGCTTTAATTGTAAACTGCGATGTTATGCATCACAACAAGTTTGGGGGGGGGGGGGGGGGGGCCGACGAGTATTGCACAGACTGACTTTGCGATCGCTTTGGGAGCAGATCTTTTCAAGATACATTATTTTAATAGAAGAATAAGCTAGTGGTTGCATTCGGATGGTCACGGTCGGAATTTTAGTTGGAGAGTTTAACAAAACTATTTACATAAAAATTCGTGTCCGGTAAGATTGCCGATGTCCAATTGTTTCGGACTACTGGTAGTGTTCAGGGGGCAAAAGAATATACAATAAAAGGTTAAATATTCTAGCTTAGTGAATGCTATAACGCATTAGTTAAGTTTGGATTTAACTTCTGAGTTAAAAGATAGTTTTTGATCTTAGTGGAAATTTTTTATAAGATTTGCGGCCGACAAACGCAACAAAAAATATCACACTTTAAAATGTCCGTATCCACATTTATGCGAGGTTAAGTACCCGAAGGCAGCCCGTCTTAAGTCACAACTAAGCTATAGTGTATTTGGGCTATTTGCCCTAAAAGAACAATGAAAAATAATTACAAGTTTTGACCAGGTTTTGCAATAATGGCGGCCGGAAGTGATGAACGCTACGGCAAGTTTGGAGTGATTTTCAAATGGAGATTGTGAATCTTCTAGATGTAAATTCGGGATTCTGTTTCCCCAGGATTGTAGCTGGAGTACAGGGCTATTAAACAGTGAAGAGTTTGGCCGATTCTGTCCATTATTGACGGAGTTACAGTCGGTCAAAGAACGAGGTCTTTTTGCGTTTTGGGCGCTCGAGAAAAAAAAGTGTTCGTCGTGAAAACGAAGGTTTTTCGGTGGTCCGACATTACATCAACCCTTTTTCGGAAATTTGGCGGCTTCGCTTATACAAGTTTTGGTTTTAGGTGGATTTAATCTTCAGCTTACGCCGTGTGGATGGCGTTGGCTGATTTGCATTGTTGCCTAATGACAATGTTTAAAACACTGTAAAACAATGTAAAACAAAGAAACTTGTCCGTCGGGGCTCCGTAAGCCAGGAACTACTACACGAACCTGCACAGCCGTGTCTATAAAATGACCTAAAACCAGCTTTGCAGAGCAAATAGTTTGGTCTGTTGACAGCGTTGTATAAAAATCTCCTAACCGCATCAACAACTAATTAAACTCTAGTGTCGTGATTCTAGTACAGGTTCAGATTTCTGAGGGTCTGAGGTATTTAAATACGTCATTACATCCGTGTTTGCGAAGTCCTCTAGGCACTGTACACTAAGTTTGCTTTAAAAATGTTTTAAGACATTAAGACATTAAGCATAAAACTTTTCACTTTAACATGTGGTGGAAGTGACCTTACAGTAACCAAAGTTACTAAAACTAATATTCTAAAAAAAAAAACCAAAAAAAAAACCAATGCATCAAAGGACCGCTCCCCTCCGTCTTTGCTTGAAGAATACCCCAGGTTTTTGATCTTTCGTGAGACAAGGTTTGATCGAAAAAACACAAAATACCCCAGCCGGGATCTGAAGTCGGCGCAAACATCATCCATCGATCAAGCTCGGGAATCTAAAGGCTCAAAATGATCTATTGTGCCGCTCGTGCAAATAATGTTTTTTTTTTCCCCTCTCAAGAATTCTCCATCGGATAAACTCAAAACGGGAAAAAAACTCCAAAGAAAAATTCAAAAACAACCATTTGTCATCGTGGTCCGATAACAACCAAATAAAATGTATGCGTTTGCTCTTGGATTGGGGACAAGTTTTCCCCTAGGAATGTAGAGATTAAACTGGCTTGGGTCGATACATCTTCATTTTTTGTTTTAGTCTTTCTAATGCATTAACTAAAATCAGGAGTATATAAAGGAAAAGACGTGGGAGTATCAGATGTCACAACTCTTCTTCGTGTTCAGTTTCATGTTACAAGGTCTTAGGGGAGTGAAGCTACGGTTTTAATTATATACAGCACAGTATATATACAGCACAGTTTTAACGAATGTTACCCGTAACAAAAATTCCGGCTTCCCGTTCCTCAAATTACAATTGCTTAATAACGTCGGACAAATGCTCTTCTCCCCCTCCCCCCCCCCCACTTATCCTTCGAAATTCGTGTGTGACCGCTAACCCTTAGCGAAAGATTATACGAATTGGCCCACTCACTCAAATGGTTGGGTTCACGATGTTGACGGGTTATTTACGATGTTGACGGGTTGTTGACGGCTGTCTTCAATCTGTTACCTTAGCCTCCTGCTGTTTGCGATCTGAGGAAAAAAGGGAGAGCGTGAACACATAATTTTGTTTTATTTTACTTTACTTTTTCACAGGCCTCATCAACGTTTAACTCTTTAAAGGGCACATAAGGAGAGCTACACTAGTAAAACTTTCTTATAACGACAGCTCACATGTTTTTAAAATTGTAACGTTGTATCCGGATTATCAATATAAACGAATCTTTGTCTCCAAACGAAGAAATGTCTGTTCGAATCATGCAATTGACCTTGGTACACATGGGATCGCAAATTAATACATTGTTATACATTGTTTTTCTTGGCCTGGCGTTATTATGCAGTATGTGTATAAAGATATTTACGTTAAATTTGAATGTAACTAATGATACTTGGTGATGTAACTCATTTTAAAATACAGAGTAAAACAGAATGGGGGGGGAAAGGCATCAGCCAACTTTCCAAGGCTAATTCTATATTTTAAAAGTCCAACAATTTCTTATTTTGCTATCTGCCTAGGCCTTATTTATTTCAGTACGGTGTGGAAGGCCTCGACGGACACATGTGTACCTGGGGCTTCAATTTCTGAAAGGTTAAAAAAAAATGTTTTTTTTTAGACGATACCGTTTCGTAGTATATTTTGATGGATGGGTGGATTGGATTTGTCTGTACCCGGGCAACTAGGCCATTTCCCATGAAGATTTCATTAGCAGCACTGGCATTTGAACCAATATCAAGGCAGCTGCCCAAGAAAGGAGATCATTATGTACAGGGGTCAAACAATGACAGTCTCCCCCCCCCCACCCACCTCCTCCCCAGAGTAAACTGAAAGAGGAAAAAATGAAGTACCGATAGGTAGCCCACTTTATTGTGTGTTTACACTCACAAGCTCAATATTCATTGTACTCTCCATTCGTGTCACGAACAGGTTGAAGACAGCAGGGTAGGAAGATAAATTTGTGTCTTTCAAAAAGCTGCATGTTAAACTTCATTTCCCGAAGCACAGCATCGATGTGCTTTCTCCATTCTGGTACGGCTAATTCGAGTTGCTAGAGGTTCAGATAGCATCCTTTTTTTTTTCAACATTGTCCTTCAAGATGGCTCCAAAGTTTTCACAGGTCGACATTCGATCGGGAGAATTAGGGCCCACTCTCCGTTACCAAAGAAACACTGAGCTTTTTGAGTCACTTTTTTCTTTCTACGTTGCTGTCTTCAATCTGTTCGTGACGCCAATAGAGTGACCACTGAATATTGAGCTTGTGAGTGTAAACCCTCAATAAAATAGGCTACCTATCAGTATAACTTTCATTTTTCCCCTATCATGCTTAGTTTACTCCGGGTAGGGTGGGAGGGGGGGGGGGGTAGCCTTCGTACACGACACCTGCTTAGCCCCGTACTAACGCTGGTGCCGTGCTTAACCCACTAGTCCCGTACTTAGAGGTGTCGTGTACGCGTGTTTTCCATCACTAGTCCGCGCTTACACTAGCCCCGCTGAAACGGCGGGGCTAAGGCCTTTAGCACGGTTCTTAGGTGTCGCGTACGCCGATGCGGGGCTAAGCTAACTGGACTAAGCAAGAACGCTTGCCTTCTGATTGGCTGATACTGACGCTATAGGAAGTGACGTCAACACAAAGAAGAACTCCGTGGGCAGCCGAAGAAAACAGCTACTAATAGGGATCGTTATAAACGGACATGAATCTAACAGGCAACTTAACAAGTGAACTAAACATTTAAAAAAATTAAATTTCAATTCAAATTTCATTTGTTGCATAAACTAATAACTCTTAATCGTTGTGGAGCCTAGTGGTTTCAATTTTTAACAGCATGCGATTCTTAAGAAAAGACGCAGCCTACTATTTTTTTTATTGAAACTACCAATACTGGGCAAAATAGCCCATTTTCACCTTTTTATTTTTACTAGTTTTGGTTAGCCCATGAAAATAATTCTATGGTTCTCAGGTGCTTGGACATTCATAAAATTCGCCTGAGTCAACTTTTTTGATATCAGTAATGAAAAGTAGTATTGAATTTTTCGAAAAGTTAAAGTGGGACTATCACAGATTAAACGTCTGCAGAATCTCGCAATACCTAGCGTTTTCTAGAGCTATTTAGGACTTGCTTGCACCAAGCGAAAGAATGCACAATGCCATTTCTTTTAACGAAACAAACAAGCCAAGACCTCTTTAATTATTGGGTGAAGATTTGGCGCGTCCTCGTGCACCTGGGAGCACACTGCAAAGGTTAACAATACAGCTGTTGCTAGATGGCGACATGGTATTTTCGTAGGGTTTTCAATCAGTGATATACTGCCACTTTAATTGTCCGATTTGGACTTTCCAATAAACCATTTTAATTGTTTTTCGAAAATAATCCTCTCTTAAGTCGATAGCTTAAGAGTTCTGTGACATAATCTGCGCCTCTCCCCAAAAAAATTGAGACCTTTTTATTTATTTTATTTACGTATTTACACCATTATTTTTTTGTTTTACAGCCTTTATTTGCAGTATTTGCAGCACTAATCAGTGAAAGTGCATTTTTAAAATTTTGTAAAGGAAATTTAGCGCCCCTGGCAGTCATTTATGTGTGTGGGGGAGGGGTAGGCGGCTGCCCTAACTGCCCCCCCGTATGGAATGGCCCTGATTTTAAGACAGCACTGATGTTACCGATCACCGACGTTTTCTGTTTTGGCGGCACTAATTAAGCTAACGCTGTACATCTACGTCAAGGCGGAAAAGATTACTATAAAAAAAACTTTCTCACTCAACATTATCGTATTTTTTGCTTTTTAGCCTACTGGATGCCGTCATTGATGAATGTTTTATTGAAATTTTTATCAATAATAAGACCTTGTCTAACTTGAAAGGCCCGAGTTCTAAGTGTGCCTATTTTTTTTTAGGTGGTTATGAGTACGTGTGACAAAATGGGGGGGGGGGGGTTTGCCAAAAACAAGACCTACTTCTTTTTGAATGATCACATACTTTTTATGTGTGTTTATTAAGATTTTATCTATAGGTACTGTCACTAGGCCGTCTACACTGAACTGAAGCAAAAGAATCTTATCCTTTTGCGAACCAAAGCAACTGCAGCGCAATTCGAAAGTTGTGCTGACATCAACTGAATTCTTCACAAGTTTCGATTAAAATATTAAGCTCCATTTTGAGGAAGTGACGTCATCGCGTGTTGTCCAGACCTCGTTGATACGGGACTAGCGACAGGTGCCGTGTACGCGATGCGGGGCTAAGAGAAGGTGTCGTGCACGCGCGTTCTTCGTTATTGGGGACTAGCTAAGCCCCGATTCTAAGCTCGGGACCAGCGTTAGTACGGGACCAAGCAGATGCCGTGTACGAAGTCTGATAGTGTTCCAAGGAGCGTTTGATAAGTACTGGCTCTTTTATTACTTCCGTCCTGAAGACGGGTTTACCCTAGTTAAAAATATATCCTGAACAAAGAAATTTTTGTTTAACAAGAGGAAGTAACTAAAGCAAATGACGGCAGGCGTAGGTGGCGAGGAGAGGGAGTAGCCTTCGGCAAACATTTTTAATGCATGTTCAAAAGTTCAGTAAATAATATTTGTTTTTCGTATGGTCAAAGCAAGCCATCCGTATGATGGATTCCATTTCTGGCCACCTGTGTCACCACGTTGTCGAAATAGTGTTTCTGTCAAGACAAGAAATAAGCGAGCCTTCTCTTGTCTTGAAAAACCGAGTCAAGATTAATTACGGATGGGCACTTTCGACATCAAGAACAAGCGTGATCGTTTCAAGATTAAGACAATATCAAGAATAAAGGCCGAGAGTCGACGTTTCTCGATATAAGTAATACAACGCAATGAAAATACTCAGCATTTCGCTGAATATCATGTGTCTTTCTCATCGTTCTCATCAATAGCAATCTGCAATAGCAGCGACGGACTGAATCGAAAATTTGTTGCATACAAAACGATCGCTTTATACTATAGTGTCCGCGGCCCATCTTAAGTTCGCCCCAGAAGCAACACAAATAATCGATTGTATGTTTTTGGTAGCAGAGTGCCTTGTTGATATCCAAAATAGTTACAAAACCAATGGCGGCCGTCCATTAAAACCGTCCCCTCTAGGAAGACGTCGCCGATCACAAAATACGTGATGGACTCAATTTAGATTAAGATACGCCGCGCACACAATAGCATCGTGCGTTGCATTGCTGCTGACGTCATTTCCCTAAACGACGCATCAAATTTACGAATATCGTTCATAGAATTATCGGCTTGTTCTGTGTGGATCATTTCGGTTTTGTTCGCTAATGGAGGCTTGTCATATCTCATGAAATAGCCTAGACGACTGGCTGTCCGGCCAGCAATGTTACCAGGTTAAAAACCATAAAAGTGCTACCACCTCCTCAAAATTATGCTACAAACTGTTACCAACCATGGGAAAAAATGCTACTATAATGCTACAACGAATTACAGCCTTTGGAATTTTGAAGTGTTTTCTGGGGGCAAATATTGCTGTTCGATATTGATTGTAGGATTGTTCTGTATGATATTGTCAACGCTCAGAAAGGCGTGCTTCACCATTCAGTGTCGATATCCTGTTTGAGTAACACCATGAAGATGACTCTTGAATCTTGAAATTCAAGGCTCTAAAGACCAGGGAGAGGCATGCGTCAACACCAAACTTGAGTGGTTGCCATTGTGAAGATACTTACGGTTAGCCAACCGCCCTCTTCAATTCTGTATAGATAAAATGGACGATTTAACGAGAGACAATACAACAGGCAATGCCAACTGAGACTAAGGTTTAATCTCTACTAGCTGTAGCCATGCCCGCTCACAATTGGTACCTTCCTAAACGACCAAACAGAGCGAACCAAACGCACCACTGTTGGTGACAGTTTGGCTCATTCCCTGCTAATATCCGTGTTGATGCGGCTTGATTGACGTCAACATCGTCAGCGATGAATCTGTTTCGTCAAAACTGTTACCTCGCGCATGCTCAAACCTCCACCCCAGCAAACCACCTCCCTGAGATGGTTCGCAATTTGGCATTGCTCTCGCCTGATCACATCTATTAGCCAATCCTGATCAAATCCATTAGCCAGGTCTGGTCGCGGTGAAGGTATGACGTATCGAATACTCTGCTGAGCTTGTTGAGCTGCATTGTAGTTTAGGAAGGTACTGAACGGCTGATGTAACATCACTGCGCACGCACGATGTCAAGTTTGGAGCCAAACTGTCTCTAACAGTGGTGCATTCTGTTCGCTCTGTTCGGTGCTTTAGGAAGGTACTGAATGTCTCGTGTTTGCCAGGGGTGGATAACGTCCTTGGCGGCCAAAAGTGCTACTATTTCTGCCACAAATGCTAAATTCTGCCACAAAAATGCTAAACAACTGATATTGCTGCCAATTCTGCTAGACCTCGGCTTTTAAGCGGAAAAGTGCTACTATAGCAGAATTACTCTACGTTTGGTAGCGCTGCCGGCCGGCCAGCCGTCTGCGGAACACTCCCAATCTGATAGCCATGCGAGAAGTGACTCACCTTGGAGGGGGGGGGGGGGGGGGGGAGGGAGGCGAAAGTGCGTCGTAGATACAGGCGGAGGGGGAGAGGGCAAAGAATTCTTCTTCTGCTTCCTTTGGAGGAGAGGAGGGAATGATGAAAACGTAACTGGTGTAGAAGTACATCGCAACAAAAGGTGCGTCGTATAGTAAATCGAGAAACGAAACCATGCAGCAGGAAGAGAATCAGTATTGGGGAGAGGATGCAGCGATGGTCGTATAGGTACATCAATATGTCTTTATCGTAGTTAGTGAAGACCAAAAAGCCGATTGGCTACAAGAGATGGGGCTATCTAGCAAACCTAACGTCTTGGCTCCCGATACACTAATAGTCTTGGTGACGTTACTAGGGAAGTTGAGATGGCCTTTTATTCAGAGAACAAGGTACAGGGCGCAAACACGGGCTGCAAAGATTCATATGTGGAGGGCTTGCCTTCACCACACCAAAATATACAAAAAGGGTTTCAGCAAAAGTTTAAAAGTGTTACTTCGTTATTTGCAAAATGAAAAAGAAACAGGTAAAAACTGTAAGTTTCACGTAGGAGCTTTCACGTTGGAGTGTCACGCCATCAGAACAGTTGATTGCCTGACAAACATTGCTTCCATGCTTATAAAAAATTTACATAAATTCAAATGTAACTCATAATTCACAGAGTGTAACTTATTTTAATATTAAGAAAAGTAGATAAGTTTTCAAAGTAAAGCTATCATGCTAATTCTCTAAGACCAAAAGAAATAAAATTATCTGACCTGAAGGAAATTAATTTAGTCGATAATTTGTTTAAGGTGGGTGGAGGAGAGGAGGGAAGTGGGTGGAGGGAGGTGTGAGGGAAGGTGTAGATAGTGAGGAAAAAGCCAGGAAAGGAAGGGGCAGGCAAGAAGAGATATGATATGAGTCCATGCAGTGCATAGGCGTATATGACCGTTTCGCCAATTCCCGTTTCGCTAAAAAAAAATATACAACGTGCTTTTGCGGTTGTACTTGTAACCTAATAAACCACAACAAATTGCAAATAGGACTGCTTCTTTAATATGAAGATGGGCTGGAAATTTTTAAATTACATTTGAGAAAGAGCATTGGGTGCACCAGGAATACGGCGAAAAGAGGGATTAAATGGCGTTGATAGTTCCACACAACCGACTTTTCTCAGATCGGTAGTCAACAGTGACAATCTGCTAGAATTTCCTGAAGGACGTATTGATGTGCAGCTTCAATAATACGAACTGACATTTTTCTCGTTCATTTTAATGTGGTGGTCGCATCAGTTGTTAACCTTTCGTGACTTCCAGTAATTGGCCATATGAGTAAAGGGAAGCCACATTGACCCCTATGACTTTGTTCTCCTCTACAGACCTCGACCTCTGCCGGCTGATCACACCGATTTTCTTCGTGACTGCATCTCGAATCGAACAAGGCGAGGTGATTATGCTGTCGTGTAATGGAAACATCAATTGACGTTGGGGCGTGTTCGTTTGGCGTGTAGAACTGGGCTCTCAGCCGGTCTTAGTTCGAACGAATTAGCAAAGTAAGAAGAAAAATGTAGTTGAAGAGAGAACATCGCTCTAATAAAAAAGCAATCCATCAATGCTGACTTACATTATGTATGACGTGCCTCGAAATTGAATTTTCTGTACTCAAATCAGTAACATGCGCATCCCACACTGCTTTGAGGTGTTGAATGGGAATTTGGATGACTTTTATGCAAAGGCTTTGCACTATAGATATGTGGGAAGATGATTTTTAAGGTGGTGTGACTTCATGAAATAAGGACGACAAAACTTACATGAAGCTTACAACCCTATCAAACTCTGACAACTCTGTTTTATTGCCTTCAGTCTATCGTAGGGGCTGGTTAACCCCCGTTATTATCTAACGGTTTCCTAACACTATCTAAAACACCATTCAAAAGCTATCCCACGCTGTTAGGGGGAGGGGTTTAGTTCAATGTGAAAAAAACAGTAGGCTGGAGGTTTGTCACAAATGTGACGCCATACTGTTATGTTATATGCCATCATTATTTCGCCAGAAAAAAATTCTAACACTCTTAACTGTAAATAATGATATGCTCTTGTCAGGAAAGTGAGGAGCTCTATCACTGAAGGTGTCTATGTAATATAAACATAATCTGTTGGGACCTATCAGTATTCTTGGAATTAAGCTGCATGTAAGGAAAAGCCCACTCTGGATGTTAGGTTGTTGTTTTTTTTTAAACTTTTTTTTGGGGTCGTGGGACATGTGAAACGTGGCATGAGGAAAGAGGTAAAAATTGGCCAAAAATAGCGTAACATACTTTTTGAATGGTCCCTAAATAGGAATACGCTGAAATTCCACAACTTGAGGACAGTATGACGTCATTTTCCTTCCACGCCCATAGAACACGTCTTCAAGATGGCGGGTGCTACTAAATTGTTCATTGAGCCAGATAAGAACCGGCTGCATGAAAAATGAGGTAAAGCTGATTTTACACTGAAGCGTCCTGAAAACGTCTTCTAAATGTTAAGCAGCGTAGATTTTTACACGGTATCCGACACGTTCGACGTCCGGGCTTCATTCTTGTAATCGAAACTGTGCCTCGTTATCGAACCGAAATTTCAACTTCCACATAAATCAAACGCCATAGCTTTTGCGTTTGGCGGTAGTGCGCTGTTCATGAATTCGGGTGATGTATTACGAATTCCGCTTTCCCGTGTTGAAAAAAGGCTAACAGTTTAAGCTGGACCCTCACTCCTGTAGCTCTGTGTGTAGCAGGTCGATCTGACCAAGCTGTTTGAAGAAATCGACTGGACAGTCAGACGTCAGAGAGTTTCAAAGTAAAGTAATAAAGCTCCGGATGGTCATACGCCCTTCAATAATAAAGAAGATTTACTTGTTTACTTTAGTTATTTGATTAAAGATGGCCGCATATCAGGGAAACAGTCACCTTCCCATTAATTTGTATGCGTGTATTTCTACACACGATTGCGTGTATAACCTACACAAGGAATTAACTTGCACCCAAATCTGATCGTGTTTTGCCACAAACCATTTCGTGCGGTTGAATGTAAGTTAGGCCTATACAAGGGAAAAACTCGCCTCCTGACAGGCAAATGAAAAGGCCACAAGTTCATACAATGCGAATTCATAAAAATTTTCGGCAAATTTATTGTTATCTTGATCACTATTTAAAACCCCCAAATCCCACAAAAACCGTCCAACAACTTGGACCCTTTAAAACCAGTCTACCATACTGGAATGATATGGTGGACTGGTTTTAAAGGGTCCAAGTTGTTGGACGGTTTTTGTGGGATTTGGGGGTTTTAAATTGCCGAAAATTTTTATGAATTCGCATTGTATGAACTTGTGCCTCCTTTTCATTTGCCTGTCAGGAGGCTTCTTTTTTTACCAATTCTCATTGCGCCGCAAATTAATTGCTTGATTCAGGAATATCTCGTCCCAAAGCTGATCGTGTTTTGCGACAAACCATTTCGTGTGGATTAAATCTACACAAAGGAATAACTCATACCCAAAGCTGCTGTGTCTTGCCACAAAGCTCGAGAAAACAGGCCAATGACTTAACGTAAACACTACTGTCGAATTTTGCTGTTTGAAATTTTACAAGCCAATGCGTAGAAATTTTATGGACACAGTTTTCTGTCGTCAGTATATTTTCTCTACGTAATTTAGTTTTTCGTTTTTTTTCGTATCTTCGCGTAATGTCATTTTAATTAAACTGTTGCAAGCGGGTATTCTGCGGTATTGGAATTTAAACATCCATAAACCAATTCCAACAGCCTTGCCAACCTAAAGCTGCACTTGCCTCCATCTTGAATGATGGCTATTCGATATTGACAACACTCTGGACCACGCGCGGCCTACGTGGCGCAACTATTATGGGCGGTCCTCTGAACAGGAAAATGCGATATTCCGATGCTAACAATCAACTTTGAAAAATTCGTTTCAACAATAATGATGCTTTTTCGCTTTTTTTAGGGGAAATTTCTTACCTAGAACTACGAAAATAATCCCAAACCGAAATCCAATTTCCAATCTTCCGACACCTTTCTCACATTTTCAGCCCTCCTACTTCCGGAGGAGAAGAGGTACACCAACCGAAAGTTTATAATGGTTAAGATGTTCCTCTAAAACATTTGGTTTTTCTAAAGGCTTACCCAAATTTATACTCTCAAGCGTTCTTAATACTAATTAATTCACAGAAAGCAGAAAGCTTAAAAGCGCTTTAATAATTTTAAAAAAATAAACAAGAGTATCCATCAAGTGGAGGTGAAAGAGGAAATCACGACGTTTCGGTTCCTAGCTCGGAACCGTGTTCAAGTATGGATGTCAAACAACTTAAAAATAAAAAAATTAATAAAATAACAACAGAACAGATGGGTAATGGTTATAAACGTTACAAGTCTTAAGGATGTAAGGGTCCGTACAGAAAATATGAAAAATAAGTTATGTAATGACGCTGGCATCAACACATTTCCACCAATCAAAATGCAGGGACCCAATATTTAAAGCATTAGCCGAACCTACTTCTCTTATCATGTTACTGCGGACTTGGGTGAGTTAAGAGCTGACTGTTGGCACATTCTTTCGAATTGTGCCCCGACTTTTAGTATGGGACCTGAAATCCTTAATACTTGTAAGGTTTATAACCATGATCCATCTGCTCTGCTGTTGTGTTATTAATTGTTAAGTTGTTTGAGATGTTTTAAACTCCTTCACTTGAAAACGGTTCCGAACTAGGCACCGAAACGTCGTGATTTCGTCTTTCACCTGCACTTGATGGCTATACTCTGTTTATATCTATCTTCTATCTATCTTCTATATATATAATACGCTTAGGTTGGGCAAGCAAATTCATCATTATGCATTTTAATGAAAGAGGGCGAGCGACCGACAATGTCAAACAAACGGGTGTAGCCTGTAACAATCAGTAACAATCGAAATATCGCTTTAATAATGCTACCTCTTAGAGCCGACTTGAATAGTTTCAAAGTTGGTTCAGTAACAATCACTGCATGCACGACCGTTGTTGGATTTATTGCGCTTGGTATCAGAACTGAGAAACGGGCAATTGAGCGTCCTCCATTGAAAAAAGACATTTACTTCCATAACAAAACAAATCAGCACGGCTTAAAATGGAGGGACGGGAGGCCGGGTGGGGGTTAAAACAGGGCGGAAAACCGACTGGGGTCGGAAATAGGTTTTCATATGTATTAGGGCCCCCGCGCACACAGTGACCAAGCCGCGCAGCCAGGTCGCTGCGGCCAACGAGAATGTTTACGGTCTATGAAGCAACGCGCACTTGGCCGCAGCGGCCAGCCTGTCGCCGCCGCTAGGATCCCGAGCAACGTGCAGGCGACCACAGAGCGACCGTACTTGTTCCGGGTTCCTTTTTCACCACGTGATCGAGAATTATCAATGGAAACGGACGTGGCTGCGCGGCACGTCGCCGTTTTTTTTTGGCCGCCACGACCACTAACTGGGCGAGGTCGCCCAGTGCGCAGGCGGCCTAAAAGTCCCACAAAATCAACTCATCAGAAGCACTGGTTTCTTTTTTCATTGTTTAAATGTCGCCTCATAAATCCAGTTTGGCTTCGTGTGCTCCCTAAAAAATAAACTACAACAACGTAAGTCACGTATCGCGCGACTTTAAAACATGCCTTTACCGATGCGATTATTTTGGCTGACTTTTAGACACTGCTTTTGATAATTTCAAGGAAGTGAGGTGATTGCTGTAAGACTAAATCGGGCGACTTTTACCGATTAAAAAGATTAATGGGCAATTGCATCCATTTTTACATGCATGTTTTACTTTTTGACCACTTACACAATAAGTAAAACATGATATGTAAAACACGATACAACAATTTAATCACTGTATCACCAAAATACGTAATGGGTACCGCCATTGTTTCGCGAGGAGCAACCGAAATTAATGCCGAGAGATGGCGCTGTTCAGTTTCGACTTAGCCGACGGATGGAGCCGCTGTTCTGTGGGAAACCCACTGAGATAGCTGTGTTGGCTGTGAGTAGCTCAAGCGTCTGACGACCTTAGCTGACCACTCTGTCGTGCTGTTCGCTTACCAGTAAGAAAAAAAAAATGGGGGGAGGGGGAGTTGAACATGGAATTGTCTCCGAATTTATTCGAGCCAAATAACTTCATTTGAGAAAAAAGATTTTTTTTTTCGTGCAGGTGCTTCGTTGCAACAAACGCATTCGGCTTGTGTCCGGATGCAGTTCCGACACTGCACGAATTTGAGCGGCCAATTCTATTGGTAACTGCTCTCGCGATCTAGAAAAAAAAAATCTTCATTCTCAAAGTTATTTGGATCTAGTAGCTTCGAAGACAAGTCCATGTTCGAGCCCCAACCCCTGGTTTTTTCTTTTGAATAACTAGTAAACTAACAGCACGACAGTAGTAGCCTGTTAAGGCCGTCAGACGCTTGAGCTACTCACAGCCAACACGGCTATCTCATTGGGGTTCCGTCCATCGTTGAAACAGAACAACGCCATCTCTCGGCATAAATTTCGATTGTTCCGCGCGAAACAATGGCGGTACCCATTACGTGTTTTGGTGGTTTGCAGTAATGAAATTGTAGTATCGGACATACGTTAACATATTCTTACCGCAATTCTTGTGTAAGTGATCCAAAAGTAAAACATGCATGTCAAAATGTATGTAATTGCCCTTTAACAACTTTGTGCTAACTGCAATATAACATCAATATTCAAATCTTAATTTAAGTCGTCAGTTTTAAGGTAAAACTTCTTTATTAGCGTTGGTGCATTATTAATTAACTAGCTGAATGGTGGTGTTGGATGCACCGTTTGCAACATTATTTTCGTTTGGTCGGTCCATTCTTCACCAAAATAAAAGCTTCTTTAATCACATTTTCGCACACACTTCAAACTTCCTCGCTCCTGTGTATCTGGACCATATAACAAGCCATAACCCGTAAGCTGAATGCGTGTTTCCCGTCATGTGGCCTAGCCATTTATCATGTTAACATGGTCATGACAGCACGCAATGATATGTTGACAGGTTTACTGTTTAAGCGGAAAAATGCTGCCCGACGCGCACACTCTTCGCAATTTACCATAATAAGAATTTAATTTTTAACCACTGACCACATTGTGGTCCAACAATAGACAATTACTGCTGAAGCCTACGGGGAGGCCTCATGTTTTAGCGACGTCACATATCACGTCGCACTTGGTGAAGGCCGCTAAAAGTTAATTAAGTGGTTCTCAGGAGTGGTGCTGAAAAAAATTGACGCGAGCGGGCGGTGTTTTTATTTTACGTTTTATTCGTGATTTTTCAGATGCGGGCTTTTTTTACCAAACAAAACGAAATCAGTAGCTTCCATTTTGTTGTGGAGTACAATATCTATGTTTTAATGCCAAGATCAGCGTGGAAAAGTTGCATATTTGATAAAAGTCATTCTTTAGATTCAAGATTTTAGTTGTGACATGCCTCTGAACGATCCTTAGATTCGTTTCGAGGCGATCATGTGAATGGAGCAGAGAGCTAAATAAAAATAAATATAACTTTGACCTTTAATGGTCAGGATGACGGAAGGGCGTTGGCCACTAAATCCGTTCCTTGTAAGAAAGAGAGAATTGCCAGGGATTGTAATTTCGTTTGAGAAACCTAGCAAGTGAATGTTCTTCCAAACGGCGTTAAAAAATGCTCACGGAGGGTGCAATGACAACAACTTCGGGAAGGGAGTTCCAAGCTCTGACAACACGTGACGCAAAGAAGAATTTTCTACTACCTGTGCGCGAAACGGGTTTGCTAAGTTTTAAGTGAGTGGCCCAGTGTAGTGTTACAATTTGCAAATGAGAAAAATGGCACATCAACTGAGAGCAGTCCATGCAAGATTTTGAATGTCAAAACGAGGTCTGCTTTGAGCCTTCGCAGTTCAAGGGGTTCAAGATGGGCCGTGGATAGCCTTGTGTTAGCAGTGTAATTTCGATATCCATTAAGGTTACGAGTAAAACAGCGTTGAACAGCTTCGAGCCGGTCAATATCCTGCAGAAGATTCGGTGACCAGACTGGGCTAGCAAATTCCAAGACAGGGCAGACAAACACCTTATAGGCCCAAATCTTAGTCTTTACACTGGCAGAAGTAAAGCAACGCCGTACCATAGCTAATCTACGATAGGCTGAGGCAGAAATCTTGCAACAGTGGGTTGTGGATTTTAGGTCGCTAGAGAACCACACTCGCAGGTCACGCACAGAAGAGATTCCATCCAATGTGGTTCCAGACAGAGTGTATTCAAAACATGGATTGGTGGCACCAATATGAAGTACATTGCATTTATTAACAGAAAGTGGCAGTTGCCAATCAAGAGACCACTGCACCACAGCATCAATATGAGTCGAAAGTAGATATCCGTCCGTGAAGGAAATAATTGGAGTTGATGCCTTTAAGTTGTCACCAAATTTGAAATGCACAATGTCGGCACACTGCGTCTCGGCGAAAAGTTCATTTAAATAAATAACAAACAAAAGCGGGCCCAAAACAGATCCCTGTGGCACACCACTGATAAGGTCTCGAGAAGAGGACCTCGATGTGCCAACCTGTACACACTGAGATCTGCCAATTAAGAAACTTCCCAGCCAAAGAAGAAGATTGCCTCCAATGTGAAGCATCCTACGTTTGTGAAGCAATTTAGCATGCACCACCGACTCAAATGCCTTGTGAAAATCGAAATACGTAACATCAGTAGGTATACCAAGATCAAATGCATCGGACCAGTAGTCCAATGCTACCAAGAGTTTGATAGTTGTAGAGCGGCCCGGAAGAAAACCGTACTGATCTTGATTAAGGAGCCTGTGAGAAGTAAGATAACGAAGTAATTCAGTCCTAATAATCGACTCCATGACCTTGCATGGCACCACTGTCAGGGCAATTGGTCTGTAATTACGTGGATCAGAGTTGTTGCCCTTTTTGAAGATTGGAACCACATTTGCATTCTTCCATAAAGTTGGTAATTTCCCAAAGGAAAATGATAATTTAAATAAGAAAAGCAATGCATTGCAAATTTCGTTGGCAATTTATTTGTAGAAAAAAGAAGAAAAACCGTCCGGACCCACTGCATGGCTCGGTTTTAAGCTATGAAGTGTGTGAAGCACACTGGATTGGGTAAAAATTACCTCAGTTAGCTCCGTAGACTCCAAAAGGAGCGAATTAAATGGCAATGGGATAAAATGGTTATCAATTACAGCATTAGAGGCAAAAAGATCGTTTAAAAGTTCCGCTTTTATCAGAGTCAGAAGAAACGAAAACACCCCCAGATAGAAAGGATGGTAAAGCACGTGAGGTGTGGGTTTTCGCCTGGTAAAAGCGAAAGAGGGCAGCTAAATTTCCCTCTTGAAGAACATCAGTCTCTTTACGATTGAGCCAGTCGTCAACCGCAGCCGAATATTGCGAACGACACTCATTATAAGATGCTAAGTTCGATGGAGACTTTACATCCCTAAGTTGAGCTAGTGTGATCAACTAGTGTAGTGTGGTCAGCTAGTGTAGTGTGGTCGAGCTAGTGTGGTCATCGGCTCCAGAAAATGTTTGGTGAACGTGCTGATGCGTAATCGGATTTTTTTTTTAGACGATGTCATAAAAAAAACATTTCAGGCGCTTAGAAAAAAAAAAAACATGCGTGCGATTCCGAGAACCACTTAATTAATTAATAGTGGCCTAGACAACAATCTGTGACACAAATTTACCCACTTCTTCATAACTGGAAATTTGTTCATCCCATTCGTCGCTCTATCTTTGTTTACCGAAGTCGTGTAAACTTTGAGGCACTAATCTAAATTTTTCAATTTGTTCCCGATATGTAATTTTTGTTCCACTGAACCATCAGCATGTTTGGCCACAGCATAAGTACAGTCATCCTTTGCAATGGCGCTCCTGTGGTCCAATTTACGTCGGCCGAGGGCTCTTTCGGAAAGACTCGGACAAAATGGAAGGGCAAGCTGTGCACCTGATGGCGTACACCGCGTCACGTTGCTCGTCCACACCAGGTGCCTTTAAGGTGTCCACCGGATTCTTGCACGTGGGTATATTAAATGTTGCACGTCGCAGGGTGGGGAAGAGGCTGGTGGAGGAGAATAGATCGTTCTGCAACGCCTGTCGCAGGGTCCAGGTTGGCTTGAAAATTAAATTCTTGTTTTGATGAACTGCGAGAGTGTGCTCATCGGGAGGTATTTTTTCATTTACTTTGCTCTCGCCGAAAAATAACTCTGCTTGAAATATTGACTATTATCAAAGTGAAACCTTTTAATTTGGCTCTTCAAGGCCACATTTCTGAACTAAATAAGTCATTCAATAAGCCTGAATGGCTCTGGCTGTTTAGTGAACAAACGTGACGCAAGTCTTACTTACGGCGCAAAGATCGCCGAGTTTCCTTCTCTTCGCTCACTCAATCAGCGCGTCCTATCCACTTTTTGAAAATTCTCTTGCGCAAACGAACTCTAATAAACGCGGCTTGCCTATCGGCCGTGTTAATATATATATATACGAAAAAAAATGAAATGCTTTTGCCAAATAATGTAAACAAAAAAAACTTAATACAGAAAGGTTGTTAGGAATATTTCTGCGTCTGCGTTTGTAACGTTTTAAACAGCAACATTCGACCAGTACTGTATACGTTAAGCCATTAGCCGGTTCACTCCCTGGTAGTCATCTAGCTAAACTGTGATAAAATAAGTGGAAGTAGAAAACCCATGTAAAGTGTTGGGTGCGGGATATCCGGAGAGCAAAGTGAGTTGAGTTTAGTATAAATAAATAATAAATACGAATTCGTTGCAGGAGCAACAGGACACGCAAGGACAAAATGTCACTAACAGCGAGCCTAAGGGAACAGCATACGAATACTAAAAGAATCTTTAAAGGGGTGTGGGGAGTGGGGTAACACTGGATGCTCGGCGGCACGAAACAAAAACCTTTATAAAAAGACAGCAAGGCATGGCAATTTTTGGATTGCCAATTGTCAAATGTTACATGAACAGATAGCAATAACCCATACGTAATATAAAACTAACGTTAGAACCAACAGGGTTTTCGTTTCAAGAACCTCGACAGATTTTGGTTGTTTAATTCGGTACGGAATTTTTCGACGGTGGCAGATGAGACAGTTGACTCGGGCAGAGAGTTCCAGACCTCAACCACACGATGAGAAAAGAAATTTCCACGACAATTTAAGTGTGCAGTCTGAATTTTCAGTTTAAGTGAATGACCACGTGTCGAGCACATATTATTGTGCTCAAAAAAAGGGAGTGCAAGAGGGAGTTTGTCATGGATGATTTTAAAAGTCAAAATAAGATCAGTTTTAAGGCGTCGAAGCTCAAGTAATTCCAATTTTGCAGACTGTAAACGCTCAATGTAAGTGAGACTTCGCAGACCTGGTAGTGACTTTGTGAACCTCCGCTGCACAGACTCAATTTTATCAATGTCCTGTAGCAAGTACGGCGACCAAACCGGGCTCGCATATTCTAGGATTGGGCGCACAAAAACTTTGAAAGCCCAAACTTTCGTTCTAAGGTTACAAGCAGAAAAACAGCGGTTCACAATAGCTAAACGTTTAAATGCTGTTGCAGTTATCTGGGAACAATGATGACTAAACTTTAAATCACTGCAGAACCAGACCCCGAGATCTTTAACAGAATTTACATCAGGTAGTGCATTTTCTTCCAACATATAAGTCATTTTAGAGTTTGTTCTACCGACATGTAAAGTTTGACATTTTGGAATTGAAATAGGCAGTTGCCATTTTTTTGCCCAATCCGCAACTGAATCAATTTCGCAGGAGATATTAGTGCAGTCACCCCCAATAATGGCAGAATCTAATTTAAGATCATCCGCAAATTTAGACAAGGAAGAACCTTCCTGGTTACAAGTAAGATCGTTTAAATAAATCACAAACAAAAGTGGTCCTAAGACAGAACCCTGAGGGACACCGCTGATGACAGGCCTCAAAGAGGAAATGGAATTTGAGATTCGTACGCATTGTGTTCGGCCACCAATGAAACATAAAATCCACCTCAAAAGTTTACCGTCGAAGCCAGAGTTTTTAAGTTTGAATAATAATTTTGAGTGTACCACGGATTCAAATGCCTTGCTGAAATCGAAATATACGATATCAGATGGTACACCAATGTCCGTGGCGGAGGTCCACCTGTCGAGGCAAAGTAATAGTTGCATAGTAGTTGACCTGCCTGGCATAAAGCCAAATTGGTCAGATTTGATTAAGTCAACATGTTCAATAAAAGTATGCATACAATCACGGAGAAGTGTTTCCATAATCTTGCATGGGACAACTGTGAGAGCGATTGGACGGTAATTCTTTGGGTCAGATGCATCACCCTTCTTAAAAATTGGTGTGATAACCGCAGTTTTCCAGACGGGTGGAAGTATACCTTCCTTTAAGGAGGATGTAAAGATGACAGATAAGGGATAACTGATTTCATTACTGATTTGTTTGTAGAAATAGGCTGAAAACCCCTCGGGACCAACAGCTTGACTAGGTTTCATTTTGTCGAGAGTATATGTTTGACAGAGTGAGGAGTGAAACAGATTTCAAGAAAAGGGTTTGCAGCATCATCCTGGTCAAGCGATGGGGAAACGTCATTGCTGTCTACTTGTCCGTTTGACACGAACAGTTGGTTAAGGATGTCTGCCTTTTCGCAGTTAAGTGTTTTATACTCGTCACCAATTTTGATAGGGGGAAAATCTCTAGTAGTGCGCGTTTTCGCCCGGTAAAGTCGAAAAAGGGCCGAAAGTGTCCCCTCTTTAATAGCAGTGGATGTTTGTTTACTATGCCAATCAGCTACAGCAGATGCATAAATTTTTCGGTAATTATTGTAAGAGTGTAGCTTTTCAATAGTTGGCATTCGTTTATAGGCATGCCACAGTTTTAATTTTTGATGGCTAATTTTAGAGATACTTCGTGGAAGTGAGTAACCAGGTTTCTTAGCATGGCGTGCAACGAATCTACACTGATTCACTTCTTCCTGGAGGGTTTCGAAAAACAGATCCCATGCTAGGATAGTATTCGAGGCAGCCTCTGCATTTGTCATGTGCATTTGCCTGTGCATTATATTTTACATTTGTCAAAAATGATAAGCGGCATGTGGTTACTGGTTCGAAACGCCACACGTATAGCGGGAAAGGATATGGCGTCTACGTAAAAATTCTTAAAATATGTGAAACAAGAAAACCCATGTGAAGTGTGGTGCTAATAAAAAGTAGATGCGACGTGTAGTTCCTGGCATTCGGCTCTGGCATCGCTTATGTGTGCAGCTGCTGCAGTACAATTTATTTGAATAAAAAAATTATCTATACCAGGAGCGGCATAAAGGAAAGCCCGTAGGGCTCGACGGAGTATGCATGCTAATATTAGCAATCATGACCCAAGCATGATTTAGTCCAAGCATGCAGTAACTTGCGTGCTACAGCGTTAAACGACCTTGTAGCGGGGAAAGATATGGCTTGAGGCCAAGGCCAAATGGTGTAAAGATAGCATGTCTCGCTTTCTGGCTCATTGCCAGTCCAGGCTTATGCCAAAAAGGGGAAGGCTTCTTCAAGACAAGGCCGACTCGGTAGAAATCGTGTGTCTCGCCTTCAGGTTCAATGCCAGTTCAGGCACTTGCCGGAAAGAATACGACTTTTAACGTGGCTTTAGTTAAATAAGATTCGGCGATGGGGCCGAGGAATTAACCCACAACGTTTCTCCCAGAAGACTATGTTACAAGGGATGGTATACGAAGACAGGAACAATATGGACAGTCGAATACGCTCCATTTAGTATATAACACTGTTTTGTTATACGCTCCATTCAGTTCGCAACAGGGGTCAGGTTGGATGAGGATGGCCCATAATTGTTGCGCCACGTAGGCACGCGTAGTCCAGTGGCCAGACTGTGGGAGTGATTTATGAAAAAACAAAAACGAAAAACGCCTACTACACTAGGAAAAAAGACGGAAAGCCAAAGGCTCAACAAGAGTTAAATAAATACAGATGCAAACCTATTTACGTTGCCTTTTGGACTTATATGTCAGACTGCCTGAGCGGGGAAACGAACCCACGACCTTTGAAACCAAAGGCCGAGATCCCGTGTCAGTCTGGCTCAGCGGCAGGATCTCGGTCTTTGGTTCCAAAGGTCGTGGCTTCGATTCCCCGCTCAGGCAGTCTGACACATAAGTCCAAAAGGCAACGTAAATAGGTTTGCATCTGTGTTTATTACACTAGGAAAATTTGCTCGAGCGTAGGGAGACGACACGGAACGAGCGAGTGAAGTGAACACTCCGCTACTCGATATTTACACGTTAACATTCAATTCAATTCAATTTTTATTATGAGAGAATGGAAGCTCCAACGCTATACTCTCTACTGTACAACTTAAAACTAGCTTACCTTACCCACGTCAACGCCACTGCCGCCCAGGCAAGCCCAAGTTAACATCATTAGAGATATTGTTTTTCTACATATTTTATTATATCCGTAAGACCAGGCAATTGATCCCATCATTGTTGGAAAGATTTTATCTGAACACTCGCCTTCCCCTATACAGTGTATTGAACAGAGTTAATACAAACACCGAATAAAAGGTAATTAAGGTATTCGTAACTGCGAACATTTAATTTTGACGTTTAGCGTCACTTCAAGTTAAAATTATAAATGCATCCTATAAGCCATTCTATACCATTTTCAAATATTTTTTTTTTTTTGGCTTGCAAAAGTAACGTTCTTGTATTATTATGCACCTCAGTGCGCACGGAAGTAATCCGCGCGACTGGCGAGTGCAAATCGCCTTACGCATATCATAATAGCCTGCCACTCCTGTTTTACATAACTTTAGCTTTCTTTAGTTGAAAAGCAGTGTGACGTGATAGTTCTTGACTGTAAAACTGAACGTGCAGCCAGTCGTGAAAACGTGCGTAATGAGCAAAAAGAAGGGCCGCTTTCTTGTTGAACCCAAACGGTATTTAAAAAAACGAACGTCATGGGAGTGATGTATTTGAATTTTGACTGCTCAAGTAAACAGAGACAGAATTCTCCGAGGTGATACCATGAGTGGAATAAAGGAGCGGAACACGGGGTATAGAAATTTGTCTTGCAACCCGTGTTCCACCACTCTTAAGTCGCGACTCCGCGCAACCGGCTCCGAAGGAGTGACCGTTTTTACCTTCGCAGAAAACATAACCTGCATTAAGAATTAGGGCTAAGCTCTGTAGTTTTTTACCCACTAAATACGTGTGAAACAAGCGGTTGCAGCTACTTCCGGTATTCTATACAATTCCGCCGCTTTCGAAAATATTGAGGCGCACACCTCAATCACGCACTGCAACAGTGATCTTTTTTCTATAATTTAAAAGTAGTAATCAACTGCCGGTTTAAAATGTTAGCTTTTAGGCCTAGTTTTAGATTTAAGGCCAAATTTTCAGCTTTTAGGCCTAATTATTTTTACCTACCGTTTTAATTTCGTGGGTAGCAGCTAAAGGAGAATTGAATTCGAGGACAGTTTCATCCTTCGGTACCTTCCTAAACGACCAAACAGAGCTAATCAAACGCACCACTGTTGGTGACAGTTTGGCACATTCCCTGCTAATACCAATGTTGATGGGGCTTGATTGACGTCAACACCGTCAGCGAAGAATCTGTTTCGTCAAAACTGTTACGTCGACCATGCTCAAACCTCCACTCCAGCAAACAAACTCCCTGAGATGGTTCGCAATTTGGCATTGCTTTCTCCTGGTCACATCTATTAGCCAATCCTGGTCAAATCCATTAGCCAGGTCTGGTCGCGGTGAAGGTATGACTTATCGAATACTCTGCTGAGCTTGTTGAGCTGTATTGTAGTTTAGGAAGGTACTGAACGGCTGACGTAACATCACTACGCAAGCGCGACGTCAAGTTTGGAGCCAAACTGTCTCTAACAGTGGTGCGTTCTGTTTGCTCTGTTCGGTGCTTTAGGAAGGTACTGCATGCCACACGGTGTTGAGACTATTTTAAATGAAGCTAACGTGTGTCGTTAACAAAATCCTTTTGTTTTTGCGGTTGCGTGTCTTCCTGTAGAGGTTAAATGCGATCATCAAATGGTACTAATTCATTAAGTTACGTTGAAAAAGTCTATTAGCTATAAGGAAACAACGATGTTTTAATTTGACATGTTTTTAAACTAAGTTTTGGGTACAAAGACAAATGGTGAAAACCGGTTTTCTCTTCTCTGGTACCGAGTTCTGGAGTTGAAAAGGCGACGGACGACGAACAAAGTCGCTGCTATAGTATTCCCAGCCGCTTCGGCTGTACAGAAGACTAAAAAATGTCTCTTATGCAGTGATTAGAAGCATTTTTTTTTGCGGATAAACATAAGGTGCACCAGGAAAACAAAAGCTACCGGTAAGGCCGCGGTAGCTCCACGCTTGTTACAAATCGCGTATTTAAACATGACGTTGGGCCTGTTTGGAAACATGAGATACGTGAGACAGCAGAAAGACAAAATCGTCATCGTGACGTAATAGAACGTAATGTCGACAGCCAAACGAGATCGGCTCAAACTTTACTCAGCTCATTTGACTTACGACAACCAGTAAGGTGCTGTTTCTAAACTAGAGGGATGTCTGAGGGAAGTGAGGAAAACTGTTTCTTAACTCGAGGAGACTGATCCAAACTCCTCCCATCTTACGTAGGCGTGACGTCATGGAGCTGAGATGTTGCTGAGTAAAGTGAGGCAAGTTTTTTCTCGCTCACTTACTGATCCAACATGGCTGCCATCACGCATTAGTAGCTGAGATGGTCGTGTTTCTAAACTGTAGAAAGTGAGATATGGAAAATGTCTAAATTTAGAAACAAAATCCAATTAAACAGAGTTTAATAAGCATTTGTATTATGTTCCTAATAACATTTCTTTCGCTGAAAATAGATGTGGCAGCGATTATTGCTAATTTTTCTAATGTTGAGAACGACAAGTGAGGCAGTGGTGTTTCTAAACTGATCGGTTTTGGTGACGTTGAGGGGCGTGGCTAAGAGGAATCCATCTCACTCTTCCCTCTAGTTTAGAAACACGCCCTAATCATCCAAGATGGAGAGCGCTGGGTAATGTTATATATGAATTGACCCAGCAAAGGCAAGTCATATAATTTTGGAAATGGAAAAACATTTTTCCTGAATATAAAAATTACACCTCCGACATAACTAGACACGATTATTTCGGATTTATATTAATGTAGTGGACGGATTCTTTACGGGAACCGAACGCAGCAAGCTCACCTGATAAGAGTATTCCAGAGTGCCATTAATTCGAATGCATTCGTTGTTGAGTTGTCTCGCTTCTCTGACGTTGTTTTTGCGTCACGATGATGATTTTGTCTCTAAAGTCTCTCTCATGTATAGAGTTTCCGAACACCAAGGTTGCAGCACCTCAAGCTGTGCAAAACATTGGTATTTCACGCAGCACCTCCTGCATCTTTCTTCCCAACTTCGACCTTTGAATTTTTATTAATTTTTTTAGCCCCACCCTACTTAACTTTAAAAAAAAGGCGGGGCGGTCGGGTGGGGAAGAGGGTTGGGAGAATTCATTAGACCATTACGCGTGTCCCTGACATGACGTGATAATCCATATTTTCGTCATTACTCGACGTCAATTATGAGGCGTGCACGCGTTTTGAGTCATTAGTCTCATATTTTTTCGTTCTTGTTCCTCCTTTTTTTTTTAGGAACTCGTTAATGAGGCTAGGAAAGAAAACACCGGTGAAGTGATAAGTCAAAAGTTCCTAGAAAGGACTAAAAACAATCTCCTTTAAAGCGGGTTCTAACACGGAGTGGGCAAGCTTGAGTTTTTATTACCAAGTTTTAAGATGCCTTATCACTTGTGGTCTTCAAGTGAAAGTTGAAGGATGTTGATCTTGGGTGGTTCTTGCAGTGTTTTAAAAATTTTATTCAGGTCATTTGTGCTTTTTGTTGGGTTGTTTGGGCTGACATTGTCTAGGTTTTATTTAAGAACTAGTTGTGCCCGTTCGCATGCTGCCCACCCCCCCCCCTCCCTCCCTCTAGGTGTTTGGTCTTTGGTTTTAAATTTATCAAACCGAAGACCGAACATGTGAATGGCTCCCACATATGCCCTCTACCCCACAATTACTTTAACCCCCAATCCCCACACTCCTGACCCCTCCTGGATTCGCATACGTGTCCCTCCATGCACGCTTGCCTGCCTCCCCCTCCCCGAAAACGTCGCCTCGTGACATTCCTCCTTTGGTGCGGCCCCGGAAAAGTCGCTGGCGTGTGTTTGACTGAAGGCTAAAAAAAAACCCTATCACTAAGAAATCCAGCATTCAGTAAGCAAGTAATTCCATGTTTAAGCTAATCCTTTGAAATAATTCACTTCGGTAGCGCGCATTGCCCACCACACACTTGCCCTGGCACCCTCTCCCTCACCCCCCGAAAACGCCGCCCCGTGACATTTCCCCTTTGGTGCAGCCCCGAAAAAGTCGCATGCGTGTGTTTGACTGAAGGCTAAAAAAAAGCCCTGAGAAATCCAGCATTCAGTAAGCAAGTAACCGTATGTTGAAGTTAATCCTTTGAAACAATTCACCTCGGTACCGTGCATGGCGACATTGTTGCAAGCAACGATTGTTCCCGCCCACTTAAAAACAATTGATACTTGGGTGGGTGACCGCCTGGGAATCTGGCTATTGCAGACATAGGGCCTTAGGGCTTCGGGCAGATGACCAGGAGTGGTTAACGCTCGTTAAACCCTTTGAAAAACAATTCAACTCCTTTCTGGAAGTGAA
The DNA here is from genome assembly GCA_023313725.1 of Lithobius niger. NCBI lineage: Eukaryota > Metazoa > Arthropoda > Chilopoda > Lithobiomorpha > Lithobiidae > Lithobius > Lithobius niger. Next base: position 4,937 of record JAHWFP010220790.1, on the reverse strand, counting down.
CATTTAGGAAATAAATGCGCCTTTCCATCGTATCAGGCTGCCACCTCGAAATTAAGAACCAATCGTCGTTTGGTTTAAAGTTGTCTGGTTTAGTAGACACGGGTTGTTATTTTTTTTTTAGCTCGAACGCCGACAATGGCACAGTCCACGCGACTAAAACTTTGTTGAAATTGTTGGCCGGTTTGGTACCACAACTATACCAAAAACGATCCCAAAAGCGGTGCGGCAGGTCTGGTAAGTGGCGCCATCGCTTCGAAGACTTTGGAAAAAGTGTTATAACCCTAACTTGTAGTCTAAGGCCGTCAATAGACGGCGACATGGCAGGTTTGGCAAGTGGCGCCATCTCATCGAAGACGTTGGAAAAGTGTCCCAATCCGAATTTGAAAGCGAATCCCGTCAACAGATGGCACTAAAGGGTGGGGTACTTGATTATACGACGGAATGGCGTGGTCGGTGACTTGGCCGCCTGCTCCGTATTATATATGTAGATAAGAGAAGGGAAGGAAGAGAAAATTGTTTTCTCTTTTTTTCTCTCTTTCTGTCATATCTCGTTTGTAGTTACTTTTAGTGTTACTTTTACCAAGAATTTATAGGGTTGGTGAGGAGAATTTGTAACTCTAAAAAGTCCCTGTTGAAACACGTTAATTCGTCCCTATTAGTTCAATCCGAGTTTTCAGAGGGCGCCACGTGTTTCATCTGGTAATTTTTACTTATTTTTCAGCGCAAATCTGAAGTAAACTAAATCAAAACTAAGCTAAACTAAATAATAATTAAATACAAGCTAGTTTCGTTTAGTTTAGTTTAATGTTAAGCTGAAAACTGAGTAGAAATTCCCACATAAAACACATGGTGCCCTCTGCAAACTTGGACGGAACTAATAGAAATTGATCTAAGACGTTTCAGTATGGGTCTCAGTCACAAATTATCCTCCCCAACCCTACAAGTTCTTGCTTTTACGTATATTTTCTAACCCCTAGTTTTAAAGTATTTGGACCATTTCTAGTGGCCTCTGGTTATGCCCATTTGAGTTCCTTTTCTCCATTTGAGAATAAACGTTATCTTAGCTAGCTTGCCACGTTGCCTCAGGCATTGGTTCCTTGCAACAACCGAGTCAATCAATGTCTACTTACTTAGAGCGGCACGTCTTGAAAAGAACTAAAACAGGGGTCGAATTATTCGGATGCACAGCACTCCTTTAAAGATGCTGGTTTTCTCTTGGGCTGAAAATTGGCAGTTACCTATCTCCTGTGGTAAATGTAAAACTTTTCAGGTGGGTAGCCAAAGCCCAGAATTCTGGCATGCCCTTAATGGGGGACAATTACCAACTACACTAGTTGTTAAAGACTAAGGAGTTGGTTTTTATCTGCTTTCGAATCATGTGTCATTGCAGCTAGCTGCAAGTCGTAGGTCAGATATTCCGCAACGATCTTTTAACCCATGTGTAATGTCAGTACCTCCACGATAGTGACGTAATTACAATCATTAGCGTGGTCAGCTCGAACGTCAGACAGGAGACAGTTGCAAAAGCAATAACGAGAAGTTCCTACAATTGAATATGTGCCCAATGTGGCGTTCGACGTTGAGTGACAGTTGCGTTTGGTTTGGCGGGAAGAGTTGTATAAATAAGATTGGTTTTGGCGCCAAAAGAACATACCTGCACAGAAAGTCACAGAAACCGGTTGTCACGCTACCCAGCCATTTCATTGCGAATTCCGTTGTTCTACAGGCATGAGTTGGTATGTATAATTTGTAAGCTGATCGTTTACACAACAACTCCGTGTGGAACTGCATAATTTATAATGGTGGCAGCATTGGTTCTCTAACCTAGAAGAATTTGCCACAGGAGATTATAAAGAAGACATAATTGATACACGAGATCGATTTACAATGATGTGGGCCTGTAAGGTTTATGTACTACATTTTTGGAATATGCCAGCCCTATTTGGTCCCGTTATTCATTGGGGTTATTGACCATACAGAATCGGTCCAGAAGAAGTCCATACAAGGAGTGTGTGACTTGCCTTACCGTCAACGTCTTGTTAAGCAGTACTGATTTCTTGTAGCTCCACTGAAAAGATATATCATGGTCTTTTATCGGTTGTTTTTAATAAAATTATAAACTTATGTTATGAGGTTTTTTTTTTTTACAAGTTTTATAAAATTTTTAAATCAACTTAGAACGATCTTACACATCTTTGTGTCGTTTTTCGACAATTATCTATTGTTTAAACGGGACGGGAAGCCAAGGGGCTCAGGATTGGTTTAATAAATACGGATGCAAACCTATTTACCTTGTCTTTTGGACTTACATGTCAGACTGCCTCAGCGGGGAATCGAACCCGGGACCTTTGAAATCAAAGGCCAAGGTCCTACCGCTGAGCCATACTGACACGGCCAAAGACAACTGCCCCGACTGGGACTCGAATCCAGGACTTCCCGATTACTAGCCGGGCGCCGGGCGCTCTTCGCATTGGTTAGAGCGCCCGGCTAGTAAACGGGAAGTCCGGGGTTCGAGTCCCAGTCGGGGCAGTTGTCCATAAAAAAAAAGCCATTTTCACCATTTAAGGGAAAAAGGTTAAGCTGAGTGGCTGACTATACTACTACTATTCCAAGGTCTTTGTGAGTGGCAGATGCCTGCGTTTGTCGAAACAATCACAACATATTAGCCACAAATAAAGCTACGCACAAATTAAGTTTTATGTTAGTTTTCCTTATGTTCAATCCCGTTTCATTGTTAGAATGGAACAAAGGAGCAATAGTAAACCAAGGTTGATCATTCATGCCAAAACCATACTGGAAATTAAAGTCGCCATCTTGGGGCAAAAGGTTAGCCGAATCAGTAATACTATGGTTAAGGATTCGTGCGTTTTTGTAAATAACTACAGGGCATTGAAACCACAGAATCCTGTTGGAAATTAAAGGTGCTATTCTGTGGCAAAAGTATAATGCTCCGCTTATAAGACGATAAATGCAGTTTATTACAAGTAACAATTATAACGATACAGTAAAAATGCAACAGTAATAACAATAATGTAAAAGGTAATGTAAAATAACACTGGGTACATACAAAAGTCTTATTAGTCATTCATGTATGATAAATTACATTTACGAAGCATGGTCAGAAATGAACTAGGAAGAAAAACCGTGAATGGAAAGCGGTCGGGAGATAGGCAACAATTGTCCCTCTTTCCCTTCCCCATACACTGATCATTAAAATTAAGTTCGTCACGTCTATTTTTCAAGGAGTTGGTTGACGTTCAGCAATAATTTTGTCGGTTCAACAGTTCCAAATCAACAGTTGCATATGCTCGGTCAAAGACTATTTTTTAAAAAAGCGACATAGACAGAAAAGTTAACTAAAAATTAATTTTGTTTTACCATACTCTTTCCTTAAGAAATTTGTCTTAAGGCATTTTCCTAGTGACATTTGTCTTGCGGCATTTGCCTGGTGACAAAGGTCTTGAGGCATTTGTCTAAAGGCAACGGCAACAATATTGAAACGCTCCAACACTCTTGTTGTTAAAGACGGAAAAGCCAAAGGCTCACAAGAGATAACTAAATAACCTTGCCCTTAATCCTCCCAAATGCGTGGTGCTGCATTTTGGGCATAACAACCCACACTACAGCTACCGCCTTGGTAACTCTACTATCCCTACTAATACGTCTCATAGGGGCTTGGGCATTTTGGTTGATTCGTCTCTTAAATTTCATGTTAATACTAACTATATCATCGGCAAAGTCTTTAAAAAAGCCCACTATATAATTAAAACTTTCTCTGCTGTCTCACCAAAGCTGTTTGCTCTCCTGTACAAAACCTTCCTACGCCCTACCCTCGAATTCTGTTCTCAGATTGGCCGCCCCTGTTATGCCTCCTTCTTCGCCCGTCTTGAAACTTGTCAGCGCCGACTCACAAAATGGTGCCTTCCCCTAAAACACTTTTCTTACGAAGAACGTCTTCGCAAACTGAACCTGACCCCTGTCAAAACCAGATTCCTCCGTGGAGATCTTATCCTCACGTACCAAATCTTAAACCACCTCATTGACCTTCAGGCTGCTGACTTTTTCTGTCTTTCTCATACCATGACCAGGGGGCACCCCCTTAAACTCTGTGGAAGTATTTCCTCCGGCAACGTGCGTCACAGGTTTTTTTCTGAACGTGTGGTCGAGGCATGGAATGCTCTGCCCGTCTCGGTTGTTCTTTCCCCTTCACTTGATTCCTTTAAAAATCGGTTGGACCACTTTCTTGCTTAGGCTTTTCTTGGTGGTTGGCCCCTGGTTGGTCTGTGTTTTTGGTGGTTGGGGTGGGGGGGAGGGGGGGTTGGTGCTTCTTGGCTTTTAGCTTGCACCGTCGGGTTTTTCTATTCTATTCTAAATACAGATGCAAACCTATTTACGTTGCCTATTTACGTTTCTATGTCAGACTGTCTGAGCGGGGAATCAAACCAAGGACCTTTGGAATGAAAGACCGAGGTCCTACCGCTGAGCCACACTAACACGGCCTAAAAGGAAACGTCCATAGGCAGCATTTAACACGTGCATATATACATATAAACAAACACTTTCCAATGGCCACTGGAGGGACGCTTATTTGCCGCGCCATCCTCCAAGTGAAACGAATGGAACACTTAAACGTGAAATAATGATTAAAGACGGGAAAGCCTTTGCATCTGTATTTAGTTAACTCTTGTTGTTGTTGCAGAATGCATTGACCTAGCCGTGGTCTGGATTTCTCAAAGTAACCTTCATAGACTTCATTTACCTTGTAACCTTACGCATTGGCTTCACAATATTCTCTCTATTGTTACGGAATATTTTGCCAATTTACAAACTTGTGGCAACTTATTTTCACATACAAAACCTTGTATAATCTTACACCATATGAATTTGAGGAAACGTTGTACAATTACAATTTACATCATCACCAAACCGGAACTGCA
>JAHWFP010220789.1:58373-75969 GCA_023313725.1 Lithobius niger | reverse complement strand
GGGGGGGAAGGTGGGCGAGCGCACCGCCATCAAATTTATCATTAAACCTGAACCAAATTGGCAGAAAGGTAATTCTTGACTCAGTCTAATCCTTAACTTAAGTTAGTCCAGTGTATCAACCATCTAAACCTTGCCATCCGTTGATACAAAACGATGTAAATGTTTGATATTTACAAGTAAAAAACAACTTAAAACTCAAGAGCAAGACATGAGCCCAGTAACGGCGCTAGGGGTGGGCCAGGGTGGGCCGTGAACCCCCTAAAAATATTTGCCCCCCCTGACGAAAAAAGCTAGCGAAGTTGGGAGAGAGAGGTCTAGACTGATTGGGGATGTTAGGGTCAGAACTTTAGGTTTAGGACTGAAAGAAAGGAGCCTACTTTGGGCCTAACCAGGGAAGCTACCCTAACTAAGGGTTCCGTAAAAACAGGCCTACTAAAGGCTTAGTAGCCAGAAATTCCCCTAGCCAGAAGCGCCTAGCAGGGGTCGAGGAGGACCAGCTGGGTGGCTGGCCCGAAGGCTTTCTGATTTTTCATGGTCGGACCGCTGCTTTTATGCGGTTTGGTTGCCCCTGACAACCACGAAGTAGCAAAGGTATTATGGGAAATGGAATTTTTTCGAAGGTTGCAGAGGCAGGAACCGGAAATGAAATAACAAGGCATTGATAATTTAACCTATGACAGATTAAACAGACAAAGACTTAGTTGGCCATTAGCCCCACTAAACATTGGCAACATACAAGATTTGCAACATATTCCCAAACCCACAAGAATCTGAAACGCTGCTGCTTGCAAATCTTGTAACACTGAAAGAGTACATATATTTTTACACTCTAACCATGTTGAATCTTTATTGAAAAGATGTCTGTAAAGCTGCAAATAAATGATCTGTATTAACAGCACAAAGAAACACTTTCTTGTTTCACTAATGAACGTGAAGGATGACTAATTCTTAAACAACTGGAGGTTTAAAGAACACATACAGGCGACCCTGGAACCGATGTCCGAAGGTCATGATTGATAATTCTAACTTCACCCTGACATTAAGTGAAAGTTAGCCTGCGTCCGGAGACGACTTGGTGCGCCTACGCTGGCGACTTGGAACCCCAATCCCAACCGATGTGGAATTGGGCTACAACTACGTTTGTAGCCGATGGATACGAACCAGAAAAAGTTTCCTCATACGAGCCAAACTACCCTTGGAATCAACAAGAAATTGCCCTTATATGAGCCGATAAGAACACCTTCTATGGGCATAGACAGGCAGAAATGGCTTCCTGAGCCCGAAAAAATCCTCTATAACTAGAGCAAAAGCGAAAAACAAACGACACACTGCTGAACGTTGCCACTAAGGCAAGACCACTTGCGACAAAACGCCACTGAATAGTCAAAATAGAAGACTACATACACTTGCCACTGAATGGGCAATAGAAAAGACTGTAGACACTTGCCACTGAATTGGGCCAAAAGTGCATCGAATACTTCCAATGAAAAAGTAAAGACAGAACTGATGCTTGCCACTGAGTGGGCAAAAAAGTGCAGCTGGAATATGGCTAACAGACCTACTGAATGTAATTGGAATTCATTAAGTTGGGGATTTTGCAAACGGCTGAAAGAATTAAGTTGATTATGGGAAAAAAACCCCTTTGGGGAAAAAAACCGTTGAAGACAAGAAATTGCTTCTTACGAGCAAACATTAAAAGGAATTGCGAATTGGTTTTATAACCAAACCTTCAAAGTAGAAATTTTGCTTCTATGAGCAATCGTGTTTTAAATAAAGCGAAAATTGTTTTTACAAACATCCTGAGAGAAAAGTGCTTTCATGGCAGAAACGAAACTTGAAATTAACTCTTTTTTTGAGTGGAAAAAGTTTAGGCCTATTTTTTAGGTTTAAATTAGGCTTACCGTTCTAAACCCTAAAAACGGGTTCATACGACCCTTCTCCATGCCTCTACCAAATTTGAACAAGATCCGAGCACGTTAGGCTTAACGAGCAGAATAAGCCTAACGAAAAGTCAAAAACTTGAAAAATAAGGCCCAGGCTTAACCAAAAGGTTTACCCACGTTTTACCTTATTTTTCCCGAGGGAAAAGAAAAAAAAACTCCTAAAAGGGTCAAAAAGTTCCCAGACTAGAATCCCTAATCTAAAGGACCCCTAACCCATTCCCGGGTTTCGGCACCATGACGAAAAAAGCTAGCGAAGTTGGGAGAGAGAGGTCTAGACTGATTGGGGATGTTAGGGTCAGAACTTTAGGTTTAGGACTGAAAGAAAGGAGCCTACTTTGGGCCTAACCAGGGAAGCTACCCTAACTAAGGGTTCCGTAAAAACAGGCCTACTAAAGGCTTAGTAGCCAGAAATTTCCCTAGCCAGAAGCGCCTAGCAGGGGTCGAGGAGGACCAGCTGGGTGGCTGGCCCGAAGGCTTTCTGATTTTTCATGGTCGGACCGCTGCTTTTATGCGGTTTGGTTGCCCCTGACAACCACGAAGTAGCAAAGGTATTATGGGAAATGGAATTTTCTCGAAGGTTGCAGAGGCAGGAACCGGAAATGAAATAACAAGGCATTGATAATTTAACCTATGACAGATTAAACAGACAACGACTTAGTTGGCCATTAGCCCCACTAAACATTGGCAACATACAAGATTTGCAACACCCCCCCTGCCGGCTCCCCAACCCCTACACTAAGGTAACCAACAGAGAATAAAGCAATAAAAAAATTGCAGACCAAACTTGAAATCAAGTTAATAAAATGTGCGTTTATGTTTTTCTTTTATTTATTTATTCATTTATTTTTGTAGCATCTTCTCAATATATTAAATTATGTGAAACTCAATTTAAGTATTTGTGGGGCGCATTTTATAAAAATATTGCACTGCATTGAAGCTTACGTAACGTTCCGATTGAATTAAACGGAATAAAAGTGCCTAATACGGCTGCCTTCAAAAAAAAAAGCCGTTGCCCACTCTTTTTCCAGATGTGCTCTCTGCCGGCCCCCCAAATAATTCAGTCCTAATGCCGTCACTGGCCGAGTCCAAAAAGCAAATTTCCGCCATCTTGAAAGTGATGTCGTCAGACTTCCCTTCTGGTTTGTGTAGGGCGGTTAGATTCCCTGTTGTCAGTTTTAACGCGACTTAGGGCTTTTTTTTATTTCACTATCTCGGAAAAAAATTGCGACTTTGGGTTGATGCTTGTTTTTGGGTTGATTACCCTTGAAGTGTACTTTATGAATTGGCACTCGCTTTTTGTGCGAAGTGTTTCTGGTTGATAACGGATAGACTTCTGACTTGAAACGTCGCCTTGTTTATATATTTTTGTGCATCTTTCATAAATCACAATTTGAATATTCCCAATCACTCAGTCTCCCGTTACTTTGTAGTTGTACCAGATATACTCTTCACCCCAATACAAACTCCTGCTATAAACTGTAAACTCCTGCTATGGCTCATCTTTGCAGCGTTACAATCAATTCCAGGCAGCTCTGAATACTTCAAAGAACTACAAATATTATCTCCTTCGACCTACCCACCAGAATACTGAACTTTCCCAACTTTTCCAAAAACTTCCGTTTCTCCCTCTGCCTCCTTTTCCATTTATTTCCCATGATCCCTCCCTCTCCCACTCGTTTGATTTGGTCCCCTTTCTTGATGTTTACTCTGACCCCCCAACTCGGTCTCCCACGATAAGCTCTTATTGTATTGGTGCAGCTGCCGGCCAATCAGAGAGCTGCGTATCGCCCTCCTTCCGCCTGGACGCAACATAAACAAAATGGTGGTCGATTCGTGGTCGTTGGAGTTAAAAGGGTAAAGGGGGTCAACAGCGCTAGGCAAAACAAAGAAAAGATTAACTCGGCTGAGCTGCGCCAACATCCGCATGTCGTTGAACTTGAAAACCCCCAACAATTCAGAACTCAGCGGCGTCGACTTGAAGACTTAGGCCTAAAGGCAACTAACTCAGTTCGTTAATCGTTGCGTCCAACTTAATATACTGTATAAACACCTTTCAAAGGAGACTACTCGGTGGTAATTCCTTAAGAGGATATCGACCCCGATGTCACCGCCGATGGCGTGGAACATTGTAGAAGTACCAGGAACTTCGGCATACACAAAACAAAAGGTGAAACAGTTCTAAATTTATACATTTAAATGAACTTTAATTTTATTTGGGCACGTTGTGTAGTTCGGCTACGTTAAGGCAGAAAACTTGCCTGACTCCGCCCATGGGCGCCAAATATAATCATTCGTTGCACAACGAACTCACGATATTGATGGATTATTCAAGGGTCAGGTAGGTTTAGGATTAATCAAGATTAATTAGTACTAATTGGGCTTAATCAAGGGTCAAGCAGGTTTAGGATATAAAACAGTCCAGTTGTCCCTCCGGATGACAACAAAAAACACAATGCATACAAGAGACAGATTTAATTTTCGGAAAATGATTGCTAAGTCCTGAGACCTGTTGCGGCCTGTATTTTATAGTGTTTTGTGTTTTATTGTGATCAAGGAAAACATGCTTAGCAACCATTTTCCGAAAATTAAATCTGTCTCTTGTATGCATTGTGGTTTTTTGTCATCCGGGGGACAACTGGACTGTTTTATCTGCTTTGCAACCACAAATTAATCGAGTTTGGGAGGTTTCGGATAGTTTGCAACTGTAAGCTCATCATACGCAGAAAGTGCTAGGAAGATAATGACTAGTTCAGCAGATCGCATGTAGAGGGCACCACGAGTTTTTCTTATGATCTTCTGATCGCTTTGGGTCTTTGGAAAAAATCTTTCTTTGCACATTTGACCTGGTTTGACCTTTGTTTAGTGAACGCCTGCTAACACAAATGAAACTACCGCCTGCTCACCTGCACTTATAGGCCTGCACGTATAGGCCTAAATAGGCCTTATTACATGTGGCGCCATCTAGTAGTTCCATCCTTGTTCCACCCCTGTTGATTAGGGATGAGAAGGGCTCTGGAAATGCACTCGTGCTCGTGACGATTGTGGCGTGCGTAAAATGTCCTTCATATTTCCTAACAAAATTGTCCTTCTTCACTCAGAGACAACTTTAACTGAAAAGGATGTTAATTCGACAATTTCCCTTCTTTATTTTCCTATGGAGGAACTTGAAGACATAGATGAAATGGGTCAATTTTTTGATGACACATGACCCATTCACCAACTGAATTCCAGGACCCAGTGAACCACTTACCCAGCGGGTAACCGAGTGACCCAGAGAGCTGGACTGCCCCAGTGAACTGGATTAACCCGGATTGAAGCACTGGTCCATAGTGACCCTCTGAACTGACGTGACTCAGAGACCCACGCGGACCATGACCTGGATTAATCCACAGATTCTCACTGACCCATTAATGTCACTAATTAAATGACATTCTTCATTTAGAAAAAAAAATAGTTAATGGTTTTATTTGCAGAAAAAGTTTAATACTAAGTTAAGTAATATACTAAGTTGTATATTCTTTTGGTCAAAAGACATAAACATAGTGTTTTGGTCTGTAAAGTTTTTGCTCTAAACAATGGAACTGAATTGACAGTTCCATTGTATAGAGCAAAAAATACACAGACAATACACTATGTTTAGGTCTTTTAGCCAAAAGCGTAGTGCAAATATACACGTTATAAATCAAAGTTCATTTAAGTAAACAGCAAATTAGAACACCCACTATACTAAGCCTAGTGGGTGTATTTTACAGGCATTTTACGTTTGTAAAGTGGTTGTAATTAACGGATATCAATAATAACAACGTATTCAAAATGTATAAACAACAAGGTTATGAAGATACCAAGACAACGACACTAATAAAATATTTTTATTTTCTTCAATTTATTCACTAAAGTATGGTTTAGCGTAATAAGGTTCGATTGTCTGGGTCAATGGGTCATTTAGAGTCAACTGGCCTTGTCACGGAATTGGTCATTCCTGGTGCCCAGGTCAGTGATGCTCGATCGGGGTCTGTCAGATGATCGCCTCCTTGAACGAGGAGGCGACCCATAGAAGTGTACTTCCGCTTGTGGGCCATGTCTTTGTCAACGATTGGCACAGTTTTGAAACCTGTTCCACCCAGGACAAGTTGTTTGGCTCAGTTAGCTCTAGAAAGTGTTAACTTGTGCCGGGAATTCGTAATAACTTGTTGAATTGTGCTTCTGGTGTTTTCTCAGGTAGTGTCTTGATTGTATTAATAATGCAAATTTACTGTAGTTTTCGGTTTTCGGTGTCTAAAGTAATTTCTGTCTCTTGGTTTTCTTTTTAAGAAGCAAATTAAGATGTAAATTTTAGCATGAGTACATGATTTTACAAGTAGATATACCATGGAGCCAACATTGTGTACAGCTGAGGATGAATTCATGTGGGTTTTTTTCCACCTTTATTTTGGTCCCTTGTCTCCCTTTGCTCCCTTCATTAGCCGTTCACATTGTAGGCTTTATTGTGTTTCTCTATTTGCGCTTGGTTCATCGAAATGGAAGGTTGGAGATTACCTGAAGGGAGTGGCTGTCCCCAACCGTAAATTATGATGTACCAAGAATAAATGGAGAAACGCTGACACCAATGTAAGGATGTTCTACCTCAAACCTGCCGACTTCCGGTTTAAAGCTGCAAAACTACGTCATTTCTTCGTCACTTTCGTACGTGAATTTGAGCCAATTTAATGGACAAATCCAAGCAGTTAATAGTTGGGGAAAAGATCACTTTACTGTCTTCTCATAGAAGTAGAAATAGAAAAAAGGCACCAGTCCAGCTGGACGTTAACGTCACCTATAGGGCAGTGACACAACGTAGTGTTATTGTATATAACTCTATGCTGGAGCCAGTAACAGAGTTAGCTGCAAGGGTCACTGGAGGGGAAAAAAGAAGGGCCGTCTTGATGAAGCCAATGCTGTTAGAGCGGATTTCTTAGGCCTAGAACGCGCGATTTTTGTCGATTTGTTGGCAGTTGCTGACATATTTAAGCAAGTGGAATCTTTTCTTTTCCGATTACAACCTAGGAGCATAAGGGATTGGAGAAAACAACTTTTTTTAAGCCTATGAAATCCGCTCTCAAAGCACTGCCTTGACTAGAAGTGCCGTTGTTTAACCCTCCATGTTAATCTAGTGCCCCTTGCAGCTATCTCTCTTGTAGCCAATATGACGTCACATGACGCTGCTCTATACCCAACCTATACCCAAAAAACAAAACAAACAAAAAACAAACGAGAAGTGAGATTTAAACATGTTGATAGAAAAGGAGTTGACGACATGAGCTGGCAGGGCATTCCAGAAACTGAGGATTCACTCAGTGAAGAAAAGTGTTTGGTGTCACGATGAGAAGTAGAATTCTGCAAGCGAAGTTCATGCCCATTGCATGGTACGCATAAAAATACTTTTCTCATGAATGAAATCACTTAAACCACAAACAAGTTTGAAAAAAAACAAAAAAAGCCCTAAAGTCGGTAACAGTTTAACAACTTCCTCTGTGGTGTATGCGTGCAGTTATTTCACAGAATTCACCATTTGTTATAGGTTACCTCTAGTGCTTTAAATCAGGTTACGATCTATTCACCATTAGATGATTTGAGACCACACATTTCACTAACTGCAGAGTGTCCCTAAAGACGTGGATCTCTCCCCACTCCAATTTGTCTTCCAGCCCTCTGGTTGGACAAAAAAGATTAGTGCCCCAAAACAACCGTTAACAGACAACTCAAGGAAATAAAATACAGATTAAAGGGGTTGTTATTTTTCCACATACAAGAAATCGAAAGTTAGAAATTCACGATAATCGCTCTCTACGGAACTAAAGGTCTTAGTAACAAATGTCATCTGCAACTAATGCATTTGCATTTGTTCCGTCTGTGAACGGCCTGATTGAAAGCAAAGATGCGGTTAGCAAAACAAATTACGCAAGTAAATACAATAGCACACTACAGTAATACTTAAATAAATACAGATGCAAACCTGTTTACGTTGCCTTTTGGACTTATGTCAGACTGCGTAAACGGGGAATCGAACCCACGACCTTTGAAACCAAAGTCCGAGGTCCTACCTCCGAGCCGTAGTGATACGACCAGTGCATTAGTACTGTTAAATACGGATAAATGGGCCTGGGAACGTTATTTAATTGTATTTTTAAGCTTGTCAGCTAGTGTCATCTGTGCAGTAAAAGAATTTAAAGGAATAACAAAAACGTGTCGTCCCAGAATGATAAAATTACATTTGTGGGATAGATAGGAGGGGAGTTTCTATATTATTTAGTGGAGGTAACTGACCGTATCTTTAACTGACCTAACTGATTAATATTGCTATATGTTTTTGATGCTCAAGCATCTACAAATTAAATTTCAGAAAGGAGGCAGAAATCAGTAATAAATAACAATGGTCACTGATCAGACCTACTGAAAATTTAAGCTGGTATATACGATGGAGCTGAATTACTTACGGGATTACCCCATGTATCATCGCCAAGGAAGTTTATTTCAGTTACCAGTTCTTTAAGAGTTGAGTGAAAGACGCAGCATATATGCAGGCTTCAAGCCAAATCGTAACCGAATACAGATACTTCATCCAATAGCAATACTGTCGATAGCACTGGTTTTAAGCTTTGGCTTAAAATTTGTGTTCGGGTGATAATTTCATATAACCATACAGGCGTCAAGCGAAATTTTAAACGATTGCAGAGACTTCTTCCAATTCCAATACTGGCGATAATGCTGTTTTTAAGATTTGGCTTAAAATCTCTGTTCTGGTTGTAGCTTCAGTGAGCCGACCCAACTGTAGAGCATCGGTTATTAAACTGAAAGTTTTTTAATCATACTTGGGACGATCAGTATGGTTATTTTCATCTAACATCTAAGCCATATCAACTTGAAGTCTTTCAGCTATTGGCTACACTCCTTATTACATTTTGGACATTATTCTGGTGAAAAACCGGAATTTAGCTGCGAACATTTAATGCTATAAAATTGTATTTACCGTGGGGGAAAAAAAACTCCATTTCTCTACCTGTGTTAATGCTTTGAAGTGTTTTCCTCAAACTGCCCTTCCTGTTCCTGTTCCTCACCCTTCCTGTTCTTAGTGCTAAAGATTTGTTCCTTTGTGTTGCAGGCTACATCAATGCTGGCCTCGGCGACAAGAGTGGATTCTTCTTCTCTTCGGGGTGCGTCTTTGTCTCAAGTCTGGTGCTCTTTCTCATTGATGTGCACAAACGACGGGTGGCCAAAACGCGCAGTCCAGAACGCCGCCGCTGCTCCTCTTCTTCCTGTTCCAGGGCAGCGTCAACCTTTCGAGCTCACCGGGCTTCCTCCCTTCCAGATCTGGAAGAGGCACATGCAAATTCAAGTGCTTCTTCCCTTCACACCAGACGCTTCCCATCTGGGGCTTCATTGGCAGACATGAAACGCGCAGAACTCACATGTATTTCAGAAGAGGGTCTTGAAGGTATTGCCGATAACTTACTGGAAGAGGACTTCGAGTACCTAGCTGACTGCATGACGTCCTGCGATCAAGTGGAGCAATACCTGATGCTCAGTGAATATGAGAATAATCTGTGTAAGACTAAGGAGTTGGAGTCGTTTTTGGATCGTAGTCGACGTAGAAAATCTCTGGGACGTATGCAGAGCACCCAAGTGCACGATGACTGTAACCATGCAGGCGATGGACGGTGTTCCCATCCGCCATCTACTGCTGAAACTCGACGATCTTCCCTCAGAGATGGACCTTCTCTTCGGACTAATGCGTGGAGGCTTCTTCAGAATCCATCCCGTAGTATAACTGTCATTGATGAGATCACCACTACCCTTTGAAGCCTACTGCATGTTAATGATAAATCTCAAGGATAACTCGGACAAAAAGCGAAGAAAATGGTAGAAAAGAACAAAATGCAACCCGACTGAGGGATGTGCAATAGATAGTTCAGCTCTCGAAGGTGTGTTTATCTTGATCTCTCAGAAGACATACGTGTTTGGTTATTATTAGTTTTTAAATGTGTTTTGTCTAGGTCTTGAAGGGTGGCAATTTGCACTTGAAAAAAATGTAATGTCTGTTTGCCGTGAAGCATGAACCTGTTAATATTACTATATTAATGAAGTTGAACTTATTTTAATTTTATGCAATACAAGTGAAACGTGTCATTATTATAAAATATATGAGGCTTTTAGCAAAATGTATCCCATCATTCAAATAGGAAATAAGCATGTTGTCAACCTTTTCGATTGCCATTTGAACTGAAATGTCGGAGTGTTCACTGGCACAGTCTAACCTTTGTATTCGAATATGAACACTTTATCAGTCCGTGAAAGTTAATGTAGGCATTATCAAACTGTGCATTCATAGCATATAGCCTACACCAAAATTTACAAAATTGGCAACAAGCATGTTTTGTTTAACAGAAAATGAAGAAAACTTGGCCGAATGGTAGCCAGACAAATACGTATGGAATGATTGCTAGTCACACATCCACGGCTAGCAACCATTCTATCCATATGTTAAAAAATGTAGCTTTATGGTCATAAAAGCTTCAGGGTTCAGTGTTTTGACAGTGTCTATTGAATCTTAAAAAAATTAACAGACTTTTTTGGAATAACCGAGAGAATACAATCCAGTAGAGAGAACGTCATCAAACGTCAGAATAATTAGGAGATCAACATCAGCACATGTTCAAGAGTTGGCCATTTTTGAACCATCATTTAAAGTTTTAAGTATTCTTTGCTAATTGAATGACTATTAGGGTGTGTTAACTCATATAACATAGGACTTCGTATTCCGGAAGTGCCATCATAGTGGGAAAAGTAGCAAGTTGTGTTCGAGTGAAATGCTGAAACCGTTGTGCATTGAGAAAAGTATTATTTTGCAGCTATGTTGTGCAGCGAATCCGTTTGTTATTCTTGTTGATCAGTATTGTTGAAAGAAATCTGGAGAGAGAAAGGGCTGATGTTAAAAGAAATTACCATTCTACAGGTCGCTGAAATATGTAACGCTAAACAGTAAGCTTAATCCATTAAGTTCATGTGCATCAAATGGAGCAATACAATTCTTAATAACTTGCAATTACATCTAATGTTAAAGTACCCTGCGATATAGTAAGAAATAAGCACCCTTTGTGCAATAGATGAAACACCTGATGAACAAGTGATCAATGCCCATATGATCGACGGCCAAATGATTGACAAGACCAGTGATCAAAAATTTTATATTTAAAGAAAATCTACAATGTAAAAAAAATTTGTGTAATTTTAATTTGATATTACCTTATTTATATCAAATGAATTACTGACATGCTATGCGACAGTGGGGTAGTCAAAATTTATAGCTCTGAAAATTTGTTAGCTGCCCCCCTCCCCACTGTTAAAATGATAGTTAGAATGATAGTTAGATAGTTAGTTGTTGATCACTTGTCTTCTCTATCAATGTCCATGTCGATCATTTAGCTGTCGATCACCTGGTGTCTATCAGTTGTGCGTCTATCAGTGGGTGTCTATCACTTGTCCTGACACCCCTTAACACAGTGTTATGTTTTGATTCAAGCCATGGAGTATCTTTGTTATCAAAAAAAGGCATTTCAATTACATCCTCTGAAAATGGTAATAGTAGGTCTATTTGTCATTCAGGCACAAAAGTGATGCCGTGGGCAGCACTGCTTAAACCAGAACTAATGTCACGGTCCAAGATGACGACTGATTGAAACTGCAACTCTGAACCAAAAGTGCCATTTTGGGATGTCTGACATCATTGAGCCTAATTTTTGGTCATGCGATGGCCGTCACTCACCCTTACTTTGGGACCGAAGCATTATTAGTCGATGTATTGGGGTGTCATCAAACGCCATTTTGGGTCGAGGTTTTGATTTCGATTGGCCACCATCTTGGGTAGTTACGTCACTTCCGGTTTAGGCCCTATGCACTTCTGTTTAGGCTCTATGACAGCACTTCTGTGCCTGAATGACACCTTGACCCAATACTAATTAGCCACTTCTGATTTAATTTAAATTCTGGAACTTTTTTTAAATTTAATGCTAATACGACAACAGAGTTCATCGCCCACAACTAAGGGGATGTGAAACAAGTTATTGTATGAAGATATTCTCAGGGACTGGATACTCAAAGGCATAACAGTGGACAATGGTTGTTTATTTCTCAAGAGCAATTGCATCACAATATAAAAAAATATGTACACAAGAAGCCATACAAGCTTGAAACTAATCGTGCCTGAATCAGTCTACTGGATTTGGAGCAAATTCAGCTTCAGCACCCTGGTTATTCTAAAAACAAGAATAAACATTAGCAGCAATTTACAATGGTGCCAACAAAAATTATCCATGAAATAAACATGCAAAAAAAAAATAAAGTTAACAAGCTCCCATCGCAGCATCCGGGGAATGCAGCAAAAGCCAGTGTGTGGTCATCTACACTAAACAAAACTCACGGTTCTTGCTTCGACGGGAGTTTTGTTTACTCGTCGACTTAACTGCTGTTTCACTTCTCATCCATTCATGAATACAGCATTTTCTATGGCAATGTGAAACTATTAACAAAATAGTTCCTGGGTAGTTATTGGTGTCTGTGCACCACATGCCACAGTCCTTTGACATTTTACTGCAATAATTGCCTAGAAATTCGTGCGTAGGCCTACTAGGGCAACTATTACTTTCGAATTGTGAAACAATTGCTGCATGTTAAGACTAACATCACAGCTTGTGACACTCTTGACTGGTGCTTATTCTGTAAATGACTTGAGAAAGGTTTAAGCTACTGAAATGAAAATAGCGAGTGCAATAGCTGAGGTGTTTTGTGTGGATTATTAAAATTTAAAATGTACCATTGTTTCTGCAATTTATTACTTCACATTTGTCGATAGTATTGATTTCTCGGTCGATAAATTCACCTAATGTTAGATTAAAAAATTTTTTCAGACTGCTCTATGTTTCTGGTCCAAATTGGTAGCCCAAATCATTCTGAAGTTACTTAATGGTTAATTGCTGTGTAGTTACTGGTGTCTGTGCACCAGTGCTTCATTCAAACCCTGGTAAATCTCAGCCTTCATTGGCTTATGCATTGCGTTCTGAAGAAGTGTGTGCAAATTTATACCAGGTGTCCCAAAAGTCAGGGATCACACAGGTGATATTCCTGGGTGGTTATGCTGATATACTGGGATTTTTTTTATCTTTCTTCATGGTGGTATGCCATCACCATGAACAAAGATACAAATCCCCAGTATATCAGCATGACCACCCGCTGTATCACCCTGGTATATCACCCGGGTGATCCCTGACTTTTGGGACACACGGTATGAAAAAACACAGATTGTGTGAAGGGCGATTAGTAGGGTTGGGCGATTAATTGCATTTATTTTTTTGCTGTGGTTAAAAAGTAATAATCGCTCTGCAATTAAAGCCGAACATTCAAATGTCATATAACTAAAAAAAAAAAAAAAATTAGTTGTAAATTTAGTAATAAATAGTTAACACTAATTTAGATGAACAACATTTTTGTCAATCAAAATGGCAGTTGTGAGGAGATGCTCTTGCATCAGTTCAGCATCCTTGTTTCTTGAATATTTATTCTTTTTAAATTCATCCATAATAGTCAATTAGTAGCTTAAAATTTGTTTTGCTAACTGTATAGCACGAGTTGAAAGCGTGGGTGGTTTTTTCCCCACCAAATTTGAACTCCTAGCACATTTCTGCCAGTCCCAAAGAAATAAGAGGAAAGACTGTGGTACAGAATTCAAAAATGAAAACTGCGACAAATCTCAAATCGTTGGTTTTTTTTTGTGTATTACGCATCCCATCACAACCGCTGTTGGAATCCATGGATCGCCCAACCGTAGCTGTTAGTATCTGTTGACAAGTTTTAGTTCTGGTTGTTACTACATGTTTAAAACTGAGGTGCTGCTGGACGGTCACAATAGATCTCAGTAAGATTGTGTTACCCGTTTGCAACCGGTAACGGACAAAGAATGGAAAAGGGAAATAGTAACGCTGTAGGATGGACTTTTATTATGCTTGGCTTCCAGTGTGCAAATGACTTTTGCTACCAGTGTGCATTTTTGTACAAAAAAAAAACTAAATCCAACACCATAATGTTTAATACATACATTCGTTGTACATAGATTTATAATAGGTAATTTTGAATACTCAAAACTTTTTAAGACTTGTATAATATTATAATAATTCATACCATTGTGACTCAATCCCACTGTGATGCAAACTGTCAGCAACTGTGTATGTGAAAAGGGGGGAATGGGGGGGTGTGGTGGTTGATAGTCAGGCATTCCATTTTGGTTGTGAATACTGAATTACATTTTGTTAGGCTATCACGGGATTTTTTTTAATCTAAAAATTTGCCTGAAAGGTTTTGACAATGTTAGGAAACGTTGGAATTTAGGGACAAGGGACACGCTGAATGAGGGAAAGGAAGCAAACGAAAAACACCGTTTGCTAGCCAGGGTACGCAAAAACACATAGACGGGATACACGCATTCCGTAACAAACACATGAGGAAGGAAATCGTCCCAATTAACGGTGCATCAAACACCACCCGTGCGTAGCACTGGCTTCCGCTAGTTATTAATATTATACAGAAATGCGCAGCATAAGCTGAAACATGTAGCTGGAGCATAATTGAATAAATGCTAAAACACAGTGCAATTAAGGTATCTCTCGGAGGTGTCCACTGTGTTGCAATTTGCTCTGTCTACTTGCAACCAGTCCATTCCAATTATTGATGGGGTTGAAGAGAAATAGTTTTCTGACTTCCAAATGCAAAGGAGGTTTTTAAATTTTCAACGAGGACCTACATTCAGTCCATCATTCCTGCATCGGCTTTGGAGAACAACTTAAAATTTTCAATAAGACTTCCACGTTTCCGTTGGGCTGTCAAAGTGGTTAAATTTCCTTTCTTAACAGCGTTCCGGATGGCTGAACATGTTGTACTCGTGAAGTCATTTGGTCACCACTGCTGAACTTTCTCTAGGTCCTCGATTTCTTTTGCAACCATGGTAGAGAAGTTTCTGGGCAAAGGAAAACCAGGCAACTTCATCAGGAACAAACTTAAAGGCGCCTTTTCAGCTCCTAGATGCAGGGCCGTAGAATCTCCGATCAATATAAAGAAAATGGCGATCAATTAAAAAAAAAGGAACAACACTTTGCTGCAGCATTGCAAATTTTCATAACTAAAACGCGATCACGTGACCCACATCAGCCTATTGGATGACGGAGAATCTGGAACGCGGATGCTGTGTTTAGAATATGGGCAACGCTATAGACATGTGAACCGGCACCTTTAAGGGTAGTAGTTTTTGTTTATAGGTCGAATTCTTCGAATCTGTCGTTTGAAATAAGTATTTCATTGTATTTTTCCATAGTTTAAAAATATCTACTTTACAATCGTTATCATGCTTAATGATGGAAAAACTTGTCAAAATTGCATGGTAAACTGAGAAATCTTGAGCTAAAAGAAAATATCAAAAGTCTCTCTTACCCAAGTTACGGAAATAGAGTTGAGTGAACCTTGTAAAAGTACGAGTCGAGATTTCTGACTTGGGCTCAAGCTTTACTCGATCCTTTTGTGAAACGTGACTATTTCGAGTATTTCGAGGGTTTCGTATGAAGCGTTACAGATACTAAATACAAATAAATAATGATGCAATCCTAAATATTATTTAGTGATCAATTTTAAATTCGGGGAGGAAAAAACAATAGTCAGTGTGAGATCCTTACGAGTTAAACTAAGTTAACTAATTTTGAAATTAGATTTTTTTTAAGTCGGTCAATTATAGACATCGAAACGTGGCCTGGGAGCTTGTCATTGGAAATGTTAAACAATTATGATGAGCAGAGGAGGTATAGAATGATGAAACTTACACTGCAACTTGAAAGTTTTCAGCTTTAGTAAAAAAAAAAAATGTTGCAATCCACGAACTCGACTCGAGACCCGAATTACTGGCCAGATATTCATGCGAAATGAATTTACTGTTCGCGTCCAGATGATTTACCAAGTCTAGATGATTTACCAAGATTGTTTACAATTTGAACTGTTACATACTACAGGCAGTAGGAATTAGCCGACGACTCTTAATTTACCGTCTAGAAATCGTTCCCTCTATCTGAAACAAAACCCTCAGGGGTGAAAGAGCCCGCCAAGTTTCAGCCAATAGTGATATCCGAACAAAAATGGCTGCCACAAGTTGGTACATTAGTTTAAGAATTAGCCTACCCCTTTTAATTTAGACATAGAACTAGAAATCGCTTACTTTATTAATGCATAACTTCAACTAGCAATTTAGAATTCGTTTACTTTATTAGCGGTCTAGTAATCGCTGACGTTTTGGCAGCCTCTTTTAGTACACCTGTCTCGATTACCAGCTTTACTGTAAATCGAGTTCCATCATCATTCCTAACTGAGCCATCTTCTAGCTTCCCTCTCTCTTCAAAGTGTAAGTAGCAGATGCCGTACACTTTTTCACAGTATGGCAATTAACCTGTTGAGGTAATTGGTAACATTTGACATCTTTCTAAAATTTCGTGAACCTACACACCAAATTATAACACCAGATGTGCCAAATCCATATTTATTCTTAAAAATATACCATGACTTAACGTATAACTTAAAACTATTAGTTACAATGATGTCAGCCTTAAGTAGAATTGATTCCGTCCGTACGAAAGTTGTATGATCTCGTTTAAAAGTAACAGATTTATACGTTGTTAAAAAAATGGTTCTTGCTGACTAGTTTGTGTCATTCTGGGAAAAATTTGTCTGTTAATTAACTGTTTGTTAATTATTGGCTGTTTACAAAGAAACAGCCCGATGTTACTGTTTTCTTCAATTGTGGCTATATTACTATATATGATATGCCAATATACCTTGTCATAAGTCCGTCTTTTGCTGATGTATTTTTGTCAATGTGTACATTTTGTTTTCTAGGTTCTTAAACTAGTCAAGTTTATGGCGTGTATATCTTCACGGCATGTAACCGTTCATAAGCTTGTCCTATTTAATACAGTTCTCATCATTGCTATGTATGCTATGTATTTATTTTGTCCCTTTTGAGATGAAGTGTATGAAAAAAATAACTTGTTTTCTTATCATGATGAGGTTAATCTCTGTATGTATATGCCAACATCATACGATCTCATTCTGTAGAAAAGTTGTTTTTCATCTAAAGGTTTTTGTAAATTTCATGTGTTGACTAACTTTGCAAGAAAAGTTGTTACTTCTACGACAAACACATTCATTTGAGTTACGGCTGACTAACTTCCTACGCAGCATTTCAAAGAAATTGAGCAGAATAATTCATTAACACAGTAAGAGGACTACTGCCATTGAAATTACGCTTGCCAAGTTATACAGATTTGTCCTCATTCCGTGTTCATTCTTTTGTTATAAGAACAAAATACAGGCAAATTATTAATTTCTCTCCGTTTATGCTTGATTCTGTCATCGGATGGCATCTGCAATGTAATGCTGCTATTTATTGGGAGTGTCTTGCGGAAACCTATACATTTCTTCTTCTTGCAGTGCTGTAGCAATTTGCGCAATCGGTGTATGCTTTGCCTTCAATCCGGTTGCAGTTTTGCTGTACTACACGCACAATGGCTAAGGAGACAAAGGAGACGGCCTCA